>JAOUZG010017314.1:4518426-4580060 GCA_026289955.1 Argiope argentata
TTTTTAATGGAAAACTTTGATTTTGGCACGCAGACGATATTTTAAAAGACAGAATATAAGACGAATTCTATTTTCTTTAAAATTTTAATTTTAGCTGTGCGATTTAAAAACATAAATTACGAGTACCTCCTATATCATATTTAAAAGCGAAAGTAATGAGAACAAGAAGTAGTAAAAAGAATAGCATGTCTACATGATACTTTCAACAGTGTCTCAGAATAAATCCCACAAAGCATTTGAATCAAGAACCACTTCATCAGAGTGGTTTTCAATCCATAATACTTTCTGGATTAAAAGTGGTTGGATGTTCGAAGTAACATGTAAGACTCGTTTTCTTTATTCTTTTTTTCTCCTTTCTTACTCGCCTCGCTTTTCATTTGATTGGTCAGAAATTTGATTTATGCGTGAAGCAGGTCGTTGCTTTGTTTGTACGAGTTTTTTTTTTCTATAATTTTCTCTCCCCCCCCATTGCCGATTTAGGAAAAATTATTGCACTTTCTTTATGTGCAGGGTATTTTAAATATTGATAGGAATGCTGCAACAATCAAACGATTATCTCTGATGAAGATTAGGATAATGATGATGCAAGAAGAGGGACAGAAATTTGTATAAAATAAAATCTAATGCTTAAATTAAATTAAATACAGTAAATTCAGTAATTCATAACTAATAGGATTTGGAATTAAAAAAGATAAAGGAAAAACTATTTTTTTCGTTCTCTGAGAATTTTAAATTTTCTCATATAAATGAATGAAATAATCAGCATATATAAAGAGACGGAAATTTACAATTAATCAGGCTATAGTAAACATATTTCAGTAATTGAAATCTATTGTATTTACAAAAAAGTAGTCTATTTAGTGTTTCTATTTAATTTTGATTTAATAAGCAACATGTGTAAAGCAGACGATTTGATAAAACTTTCAAGTTTTGAAAACTGCAATACTTTATATTAAAAATTAATTGGCTTGGGAATTATAAAAGTTTTTTTCATAATAATTCGATTATAATTACAATCACATAGCAATTTCAATCACGTGACATAAGAATAGTCATTGTTTTTTTAATATAAAAATTTTTACCATGCAAGTTATAATAATAAAAAAAGATATATAAAAATGGAAATGTTTCTGTTTTGATAAAATAAATAAATAGAATAAAAAATGAGAAAAATATAATAATAAGCACAGTTCTGAAAAAAAAAAACAAATTTAATTAAAGCAATTATGAAAGAAAACACAATATAATTTGCATTGAAATAAAAGAAGAAAGAAATGTATTTCAGGAAAGCTCGAGATCAACTATGAGAGCAAATAGGAGAAGAAATTTTTAATAAAAATGTATTTTTCTGAAACAGAGCAATATAGAAAGACCAAAACAATAATTCAATTAAATAGAATGCAAAGAATATTTAAAAAATAACTTTTAGTAGAGCCTTTTGACAAGTTTTAATTTTTAAAATTAATTTTAAAAAAACTGACATCCGGTACCACATGGTATTGAATAACTCTGAGAAGTAATATGAAACAAGTAATAATTATCACTTACATATCGGTCATATCTCATATAAATAATAATTCGACAACGAAATAAGAAAACAACAAACGACAATAAATAGTGAATAAATGAAACTTCATTAAGTAAATAGTGCATATTTTTCGAATAATATCAGCATTCCTGCATGATGAAATTCTATGAATTCTTACTAGAATAAAATATTTGCTCCTATGTAAAAGAAAATGCATATCATTTATAGGATAAGATTTTTACATTTTAAATAGACGGCGCTGCATTCTTGCATTATGAATATTTTCGGCTGCTGTTCTTTCTTTTTTTTTTCTCAAATTAATTAAAATCGGTTTCAAAATTTTAAAGCAAAACATCGGGCAAAAGCGTTAAATTTATAGAAAAAAATTAACATTTATTGAAATAATTTAATCTTTGTACGTAGAATTGCGTTGAAGCATGTTTGCATTACTATGTCTTATCTAAGTATGTTAGTAACGTATTTCTTTGAAAAATTTAAATGACACATCTGATGACTCATTCCACATACATATATTGCGAAATTAATTCTATATTGAGAACCTTTATGATTTTGTTCCAAGCGCTTTAAAGTTTATAAATAAAAGATGTACAAAAAAAATACATAAGAGAAAAGAACGTTTAAAATAACATTTGTTTGAAAAAAAAATCTGCATTAGAATATTCAATTGACACAAAGTCATTCAAACAATTCTTTAATTAATATCATTATTCTGCTTTCATTTCAAACGAAAAAACATGTGATTGCCAATTTTCAATCGAAATCCTGTCAATCTATTTAAATAATCTACGATTCAATTCACTTTTCTAAACCATATGAGTGAAACCAAAACTTGTGAGAAAAAAAAAATGGAACCCTGATAAACATCAGAACGACCTTTTTTTAGATAAACTTTCCCCACATCGAATAAAGGAAAGAAAGAATAAAAAAAGCGTCCTTTTAAATGGTTCGAGGTCAAGTTCGGGAAACTGCACAACACATAACCACGATACCATTCGAAAGCAGAACGTTCGAACACTTGTGCGTGGGTTAAAGGGGGGAAAAGTCATGAGTACGTAAACGTGGTTCACAAAAAATAATCGAAGATTTTCGGAGTGTGTTTTTCTTTCGTTTGGTCTTTCAGGTGTAAAAAGAATGCTTCAGCAAGAATTCTAGAAAACGTACTTACCGCGAAGGTGTTATCCAGCGGGGTTTCATGTATTTGGCAGACGAGAAAGCGCGCCGTTGCACAGGCCCCTGACCCCGAACAGAAACTCGGCAAGTGTTTTTTCCTAAACCTGTATTTCTGTCGGCCGAGCACCGACTGCTGCTGCCTTCATCTTTTGCTAATAACAAGTTGCCGGACCTCATTGCTCACCCTGCAACAAGGTCGGCGCTTTCTTCGCCGCGCACTCTCGCCAAAAGAGTCGTCTGCCCCACCGCTCGCGAAATAAAAATAATAAATAAAAAAAAGGAGAAATCGTTTGGCTGTCAGTCGTGATCGGTCTGGCCCAGTGCGAATAAGACTTCATGCAATGTATTTAGTGAACCAATCGAAGCATCACTCACGCGCGCAGGAGATTAATTCCACCATAACGAACGGTCTGAATTGGTGGTTTCTAAAACAACAGGTGATTCGGAACAACGATTGAGTCTTTTCGCCATCGCTCACTTGCTACGCCTTGAAGGGTTGGGTTTCCCCAAGCGTATCCTTGCAACAGTTTTTATAATTTTTAAATATATTTGCTTTTTTTTTTTGGTGCGGAATTCGTTTTAATAAAATATTAGAATTTCAACACTTCAATTTAAATTTCCGATCAGGAAGCTGCCTAGAAACTCAATGTTTGTAGTAGTGCAAATAAATAAATAAATAAAATGAAAATGAAATCTACTATGCATATTTCAATGCATCATGTCAGAATATCATTTCTTGAACAGGTCAAGCACCACGTACTCTTGCAAGTTAAATTATATTTTTATTCCTTTTAATCGTTTCATTGAATGAGTCACTTTAGTGTTGCAAACGATAAAAAAAAAACTTTGTCTCGTATTTATTGTTTAAAAAAATATCCCATTTCCTATTATCCCCATTTCATTCCATATAATCACGCGCTCAAAATGGCCCTTTTCTAGGTTTTATTCGCTGTAGTCATTGACTTATTTTTTTAAAATCGGAGCTTTTGTAAATGGAATATCAACGTGTTATTAAAAGCTGATTTTTGAAGATGCTCGGGCGGCTAATAAAATTTTTATTTTTTGAAAGCAGATTTTTGTTGACGCCATAAACCTCATTTCCAAAACAACAACATATTCTAACAAGAGAAAAACAAATTGAAATGTTAATTAATATGCAAATTTGTTTATTAACCTTCTTGTTAAATAAATAAATTTGTAAAAAGTACAAATTGTATGAATTTTAAACTATAAGGATCACATCGTGTGTTACTTTGAGCTATTAAAATCGATACTAAAAGTCAAAATATAATCAATTATTTATATTTAATTTTGCGTATAATAAATGTGTGCGTATATGTATTTACGCTCTAGGAGTTAGTCTCAATCTCTATTTACTATAGAGATAAATGTAGTATGTGTCGTTGTTGTACCTATGGATAAGCCCCCTGCTGATACAGCAGCAGATTTAAGCCGAAAAGAGCGTCTCTTGTTTTTGAAGTAGCGCCAACTAGGGCCAAGAGTTGGCGACTTAGCTACACACTCACCACATTTGCTTGCACAGCCCCTTTTTCGGGAGGGCACAGTCACACATAGCACACAGAACAACCATGCACGAACCCGGGACTCCCAGAACACGATGAAGACGCGCTGCCTGTGTGCCAGAAAGCTGGCAAATATAGTATGTAAATGTTGCATGTGTGGTATGTGCATGTTGGCACACACAAACACTACAAGTTAGATCATTTGACATAAAACTTCGGAACTTGGAACATTTTATACTTTAGAGGTGAGAATGTGTAACTCAGAACGATTTTTGTAAAATTTCATTTTTTATTAATTAAAAGTTAGGCGAAATTTTATCGTTTTTTCACGATATATATATATATATATATATATAAATATATATATATATATATATATATATTATTCAAAGCCCCCTAACGAAAACAATATCATGTTAATAAAATTTAATCTGTACAAGAGTGCAGATTGCATTAAACAAATGAGCTTTTATTAACACGTAACTATAACACCAACAAAGGCTTAAATTAAAAGATTAAACTAACTCTCATTACAAACTTTAAGCACTTAGCAAACTATAATTTTTAGCAATTATATATATATATATGTAAAATATCCCACGGAGATATTTTGTTTAACCATCACTTTAGCTTTCATTTTTTTTTTCTTTTATCGACATCCGATTGCAGAATTAATTCAAAGCGAGAAATGTAAAAGGTTATATTATTTCCCAGAGGGCAATAATTTTAATTAATACAACGTTCCAGAACAACGCCACATATCGATCTTTCGTAGTACCGACTCAATTAATATTCAGGCAGAGGCCCGCTAATCGCCGTACGATTAAGAAGTTTCTGCGCATCGTTTCCCGCTCGCAAAGCTGCGCGGTAATATGTTTTCAGTCACATAATGACTGTTTTTTATTTCTAACATCCTCCTAGAGGAAATTAATCTAACTTTCTGTTTATTTAATATCTCTATACTTTAATCCATTTAATATTTCCCTGTAAATACTTTACTTTTTAAATTTCCCCCTTTAATTCTAAATTCTTTTCATCCCTCGTTTGCATTATTTTATGTTAATTTAGAAACTGAACTCATAAATATTTGAAAACCCCTAGACATGACGCCCCTAAAATCCCGCTATATGAAGAGTCTAATATTTTTGGAAGATTTGGTTAGATTCCCGCATATATACTACTACTACTAATACTACTACTATAAATTTGTAAGTTTGGATGGTTGAGTG
Source organism: Argiope argentata (assembly GCA_026289955.1). Classification (NCBI taxonomy): domain Eukaryota; kingdom Metazoa; phylum Arthropoda; class Arachnida; order Araneae; family Araneidae; genus Argiope; species Argiope argentata. The sequence goes on from JAOUZG010017314.1 coordinate 4,523,898, forward strand.
ATGTTAGTTAATCACGCCAAAACAGCTGATCGAAATTATATGAAATTTAGCACAGAGATAGATTATAGTCTAGAATAGAAAATGGACTAATATTTATTCCGGTTAATTGAGTGATTGTTTTTTATTAATTAAAAACTCACTTTCTCGCCAAGAATCTTTGTTACCCCACCTCCAAATAAGTAACAAATTCAGTTTGTTTCCCCTCCCCCACACGCTAATGAGCTTAGGTTTAACATCTTTTCGGCCGATTATTTCAAACGATTATGTTTATTTTCTTAGAGTTTGATGGATTTAAAATTAAACATCTTTAATTAATAGATATTCCGGAATCATTCTGAAGCATTTTTTAAATGAAATTAAAACATAATAAAGGAAATTAAAAATTTCTAATCCGTATTGCGTTACTTACTGCAACTGGCGTAGACAATTCACGCATTTGCGTTGCCCCAATTGGCGTTGAAATCGCATGCGCAATGTGTACTAGACTTGATTTAATTTTGGACAGACTAATCAGTAAAACGATTTTGAATAATTAGTTTGCTGTTTTGTTTTATTTCAAATACACACTGTAAATGAGTTGTTTTTAGATTAGTTATGTTGCCGTGTGTTATACATGGCCATCGGGTACTTTTTTTTCAGCCAGGTGCAAGTGAAAAGTCGCCAAATAATGTAGAGTTACGCCACATTTCTTACAGAGATTTTAAAGTGAAAAATCGCTAAATAATGTGGAATTCCACAAATTTCTTTGACTTTTTTTCTCTTGGGCCCGGCTAACGGAAATTCCTCTCTTTTTTTTTTTTTTTGTTTACACAATTTTAGTTACTATCCAGTTCTTAACAAGAATCATTATTAGCTAAACAGATTTCGGTAAAACAAACATTACATTTCTTAAACCGGAAATAGGGCATAAAAAACAAATTTATATCTAAAATGCTATTAACACGAGAAAAAAAATGCTAAATTGTACATTGTTTTTCGTAGTTTAGAAATAATATTACATTGTTAAAGAGTATCCATTTTTTACAAATTTTACAAGTTCTACAAAAAAGAAAAAAAAAAGTAAAACACACTGTGAAACGAACACTAAGGTGTATGGTTTCTATGTAAAAAAAATTTCACCTGTAAAGTTATAAAATTTTACTCACATATATCTATCAAAATTAAAACCTTAAAAATATGTTGCTGAAGAATGATTAATACCAAATTGCATGAAATATTTAATAAAAATTTGTAGCGATCACTAATATGGCAGCTTGACACTAAAGGTGGCTATTTTGTTATACTATGGGATATCTATTCATTTAATTAGTTATGTTACATTCCATTTGACAGGTTTTGTAAAATAATAATTTTTATTATTATATTTATATCAAATTTCTTAATTCTTAACAATTAATAATAATAATTGAATACCTTTTATTTACAAATATGGAAATCATTAACTAAACAATTATGATTTATTTTCCAATAATTTTAATATTTTATTCTTATATCTGGAATAAAATTATCAATAAATAAATAAATAAAATGCCTAGTTTCACTTTTAAAATAAAAAATGCAAGTTTTCTGAGTTAAATTGAATTGAATTGATAGATTATTAAAAGACAGACTTTAGTAAATGCATTGTCTAAGTTCATAAAATACGTGAATCAATTACTTTTTACACTTTAAGGAGTCTAGAAATTTAATTTTACTTAATGTTGCATTAAAACTATTCCATGTTCTACTTAACTCTTAACAGCTTAAACAAGTGAATTTTCTTTTCGATTTAAAAAGGTATAATTTTAAATTTTTTTCACCGAATTTTTTGGTCTGAAACTAATTTGGCAAACTAGATTGGTTAAATTAACTGAAAGTGAATTTTGAGTACTTTCTCACGTTCTTCAATTTGAAATCAGCAATTGAGTATACATTTTTTAAATAGTTAAGAAGTTTATAGTTCATTGAGTACCAAAATTTTGAAATTACAATTTTTGATTATATATAAATGTGTGTGTGAGAGTGTGCAAACCTATTTTTGAATTTGCCAGGCCGAAGAAAAGAAACTTCTGAAAGTGTTAAACTTTTATTTATTTCACGCATTATTTACGTACGAAAAATAATTGATAAGAAATACGTCAGTCTGTATCGCGATGCAAAAGCAGAAGGGACCGAAATGTTCCTTTTTTTATTTTTGAGATTTTGACAAGGATTTTTTTTTTTTTTTTTTGACTAGGCAAGAGTTTTAGATATCATTTAAAGAATGTTGTAAACATTAAGAATTTGTATAAATATATTAAAATTTTATTGATAATTTCGAGTCCGATTTAACCATGGAAAGAGAAGTGGAGTAGATTCTGAGGGTATGGACCCCTGAGCATCCGAGGGCAGAAGTCTGACTTCTAGCTTCACACACGCGCTTGCACAGTCCCTTTTTACAGGGGGGGGGGGGGGGCGTTAACACCTCTTACAGATAGCAGACAGAAGAACAACCATGCTTTAATCGTGACTCGAACCCGGGACTCCCAAAACATGAGGAAGATACGCTACCTCTGTGCCAGAGAGCCGGCATTAAAAATTTATTACTCATACGTTAAGAATTTATATACACACATGATATTTTATTTAAAATCTTATTTAAACTTAATTAATTTTCTAATTTTTTTATCTAAATGCAACTCATATCAAAGTCAACCTAAAATATTTTATTATTTCCTGATCTTATTCCACTTTTTAAACTTAATTAATTTAACTGAAGCTTTTTAAAATTGTTGAATCAACTAAAAGCCGACAATCTTCCACACTCCGAGTGAAAGGATAAAAACAGTCCAGCAAAGCCTATTCTTTTAAAAGATACCTGTGTTTCCCTTATCAGAATCGACACGTGTCAGAAATCCCTACCGGAATCTTAATAGTACATAAGCACTGTGAAAATTATCTTCCATCACTCTTTTAGGCTAATCTGCTCTTGTGCATCGCTGCGAGAGAAGCACAAGAGCAGATTACTTGTTGAAATCATGCCTTCCAGGATGGAAATAAAACAAAGGTAAAAAAATCATGGCGTCTTCTCTGACTTTGGCTAAGACTCTGTTTCAAAAAATTATGTTTACTTTAATTAGTCGACAAGACAATTTTGCAAGATTTATCTGTGCAAAATTGTATACTTAATTAAAAGAATTAAGATTGAATTCGGGGAAGTGGCAAGTAAAATGAATTACGCAACATCTTGATGGTTTCCTCCTCCGGCCACACCGTTTCACGACGCTGAAGTTCTTCGACTCCTTTGATGTGTGCGTGTGTGTATGTGTGTGTGTGTGAGGAGGGGGGAGGCGAACTGGTGTCAGCGCCCCTGCGATTAAAGAACAGATTAGCAAAAAAGAAAAAAAGAAACTGCAAGCGTATTTATTCCCTGTCTTATATGTTACGAGATTTCGGTAGGGATTTCTCTACACGTGCCTATTCAAACAAGAGAATCGCAGGGATCTTTTAAAAAGAAATCGCTGGGCTGACAAGATTTTATCTCTTTACACGGAGCATGCGAACTGTTAGTTGAAGCATTTTACAAAGCTTCTCTTGAATTAATGAAGTAGAAAAAGTGGGATGGGATCAGGAAGTAAGAGAAATCCCTTAAATAATAAATTAATTTAATAAAATATTAAAATGGGGAAAGGTATAGATATGAACACACTTTTAACAATTTTAAAATATGGTGGTGCACAAAGAAAAAGATAAATTTTAAAGTTGTTTACTTAACTATAATATTCTGTGTAAAATAATTTATGATGATAATTTTGAATGTAAAATAAAATAATATAATATGTATTAAAACAACATGTATTACAAACAACATTAATTAAGGGCTTAATTAAAAAGTAATAATAAGCAGGAATAATAAGAATATCAGGAATTTGAACAATGTTTTTAAATAAATTTCTTTATATTTGGTCGTAAAAATGGCAATGCTTCTCTCATATATCTCATATTTAACAAACTGTCTCCATCTTTTTTTTATTGTTATTGTTTGTAAATGCTAAAAATCCAAATTCTCATAAATTTTTGACCATCATGGAATAATTGCTTCTAATGTTAATCCGAAATGAATCAATTGATCCTTTCGAATATTTTAAAATTAAACTTCAATTATTAGAAACCGAAATTATAGTTCTTCATTCAAAGTTAATACAAATACAAAAATATTCATTATCACAATTGGATTACGAATCCTATTAAAGTTTTTTATATATAAATTTGAGAAATATGGTCTTGAATAATTACCTCCTCTAATGTTGTCAAAGGGTCAGATAAAAAGTGCTAAAAATTTTTTCTAGAGAACAGTTCTTAACTTTTATAAAAACAATGGTTTTTTTTACAGTTTACTTTTCTTTAATTTAAACAAATTCTACTCGTAATTAAAAAAAGGCATTATAGTTTTTACTATATACAAGGTAAACAAAAAGGTTCTTGTCGTTTCTAATGATCCAAATGAACATGACATACAAACAGTGTAACCTATTGTTAGTCCTCGAAGTAATCACCATCTGCATTCAGCACCTTCTGCCAATGTGTCTCCAGTTGTTCAATCCCCTTGTGGTAAAACTCGGGGGTGTGGGACGCAAATAAGTCCGTGAGAACTTGGTGCACGTCTACTTCATTGTTGAAGTATTTACCACGAAGATGATTGTCCAGGTATTGGAAGAGATGGTAACCTGATGGCGAAAGGTCAGGTGAGTAAGGAGGATGGCACAAAGTCTCCTGACCAAGTCGCTGTATCGTATTCCTGGCCACCCGTCGACATGCGGCCTCGCGTTATCATGCAATAACAGTTATCATGCCCTTTCGATTACTCAGTGCTTCTGATGCAATGCCTGTTGTAAACGTTCCAATTGCTGCGAGTACAGGTCCGCAGTGATCGTTGGGCAGTCTAACAGTTTCACTGATAATTAGAATTCAATAGTTAGAGTTTTGCAATCGGGTCTCTCTTTTATTAGAAATGTAATTTAGAAATTTGGATAGTCGAATGTCACTTTAATCGTGGTGAATGCATCAGGTGCAAAAATTATCACTTTTCAAATTGAAAAAAAAGTCAATTTCCCCTGCAAGAGACTTATTGTTAATAATAATTTTCTACAAATCTGTAGCAAGGCATTTTTAGAAACTCTTTAATTGGCCTTCTTTGAACAATTTTTCCCAATGTGAACTTGTTTGCTCAATGTTATTCAGTTAGTTTTAAGTAGAATTGTGCCTAAACATTTCGGCTTTTGACAGCACTTCAAAGTACAGTGTCCATAATTAAACGACCCTATTTAAAAGTTGTCAACAGGCGAAACTATTTTAAGAAAATTATAAAATTTTGTATAGGTCGTAATGAAGAGATGGGAATTTGTTTGAGCGAATATAAAAAAAAAAGTTTAAAATGTTGCCACTAGGGGCAATTTTTCACATTAATTACACATTTAGTATATTTTTGACAAATTTAATTACAACAAAACATGACAGCCCTCATTTTCCATCATCTAGAATCGTAAGATAGCATGTTCCACTGTTGACCAAAGTAAGCATGTCAGTGCCTTTCGAGCACAATTGTCAGGCAAGATAGATACATTAGCCTTTGTGTAAAGTACGTTCCCTATAATCATTTTACATAAGAACGTGTCATCGGCCGTCACATTCGTAATCTGTGGCCTCTGGTCTCCAGTCCTAAATCCACGTGCTTTTGGCTTTAGGGCATTTAAAACATCTGGTAAGTCGTAATAATCCAAAAACTTTACCTGATTTAAAAAGCAGTATCTCACAGCAGGTTCTTACTATTTCCCCAGAACACACATACGGTCAACTGTGGAACATGCTACCTTACGATTCCAGATGGTAGCATGTTCACGTTGAACATGTTTTGTTGTAATTAAATTTGTGAAAAATATGCTAAATGTGTAATTCATTCGAAAAACTACCCCTGGTGGCGAAATTTTGAACTATTTTTTTTTATTCGTCCAAACAAATTCCCATTCCTTCATTTTGTCTTATACAAAATTTCATAACTTTCAGAACAATAGTTTCCTCTGTAGGCAATTTTAAAGTAAGGTCGTTTAATTACGAACATACTGTATATTCTCTTTATATACTTTTATTTAACAGCATATAGGCAGTATTCCTTCTCACGATATGCCAGCTGCAAACCGAATGATGGTTGAATAAGGAATTCCTTCACAGGTCAATTCTTTAACAAACATTTGTTGAATTCCTATCTATGTCTCATTGTTATAACTCCTGTTGACTTTTATGTATGATGTCGATTACATTTTTCTGAGTATAACACATTTCCTGTAAATGCAGTGGATTTTTTTTCTAACTATAACAACAAAAAAAAAACTGTCTTAATGTCACGAATGGGAAACTGGGTTACGTATAATCAAATATTATTAGAAGAATGCCAATTTACCTAAATGTCGATATTGTTCACTTTGGATAATACTTCAGAAAAAATATTTCAATTAGTGTTTTATTTTACTATTTGACAAAATGTGCAAGAATTTAAGGAATTCAACATTAAGCATATGCATTATGGCTCCATTCTTTAAAAACCCAATTGTAATATGCTTACTATCTCTGAAAAAACACCACGAAAGACTTGCTTAAACTAGTCTGAGCTATCATTTTTGATCTTGTCAGTCGACTTTCTACCAGACACTCTATTTACTTCCAATGGGTTCCTTTCCATGTTAGTCTGAATGGGAATGAAATTGCCGATAACTTGGCTAAGTCTGCCTCTGCTGCTGGTTTGCAAGCATCCAACACAAGTTTAACTTTTTCGGAAATAACTTCTATTAAGAAAATTCAAAATAATTTTCTTTGGAGAATACCACCTGTGCACCCTTGTTACTTCGGTGTTAAACCACGTTGGTGCCACGGACTAAATATATCTAGGAAGCAGCAGATGGCCCTCTCTCGCTTCTTAAGTGGTCACATTATAACTCTTACCTTCCAACAGGGTCGGAAAATCTTTTCCGAGTGTCACTGGTGCATAACTAACTGAACAGGCTTCCCCTAGCCATATCCTGATGTGTTTGGGTTTTAATACTGTCGAGATTTTAAAAGACCCCCTCTTTTTTTTTGGACTTCGTCGATATTTTGGGTTTTATGGTAACGGTGTATCTAAGCAACATCATCTGGGTTAAGAAACAACTCAACAACAACTACAACATTCTGAGCTATGAAGAAATGTGTAAGTCAATAAATTAGCTTTCAACATTACAGTAGATTTTATAGATAGAAAAATGAAATTTTGTGTGCTTATCAATAAATAAGCGGAGAAAAATATTTTAACCCATTGATATATATATATATATATATATATCGCTTTGAGGACTCCTCTCCTTGTATTTCCATATATTTTAGTTGAACCAATTGACCTGTTTATAAAACATTTTATGCAAACATTGAACTTTCAGAAATTTCCATTTTCAGATTAGTGAAAAATTGATCGAAATCTTTTAATTAGAGATTTATTTTTAAAAAGGTTTCTGCTTTCTGACATTTAAACCAGCTAACCAAATTAATTTTTAATAAATTATACTGTAATTAATATTTATAATAATAGTGGAGAGTAAATTATTAATTTGTCCAGCTATGTTATATTATTCGGTAACATAACAATTGGATGCTAATAACACACACACACACACACACACACACACACACACACACACACACACACACACACACACACCCACACACACACACACACACACACACACACACACACACACACACACACACACACACACACACACACACACACACACACACACACACACTTTTAACTATATCTGATATACATTTAAAAATCAAAAGCTTGCAATTCTTTTTCTTTCCTAGTTACGTAGGACTGGGAAGAAAGAGAAGAGGTAGATATAGTCCGGAGGCCAGTTTTAGGGGAGAACATGAGGACAATAACACCAGTTTTTAAAGTTAAATACAATGAGAGAGAGCGATAAAATAATTCCTTGCCCCTGGTGCTATTTATCCTTGCTAAATCAACGATGACGGCTGCGGGCGAAAAAATTGTATTACGTCTCAAGTGCCTTTTATTTTTTGCTACACTATTGTTCTTTTAAGATGTTTCCGAATTTATTACGTACCTGCGCCAAGTTACTTTCTTCCAACAACAATGTTTGGAATATACGTCTTAAAATTCAGGTGCTTCCTTAGCCCAACGCACATTGGCATCAGATTGTTTAACGATTCGGAAATTCGATAGTCCAATTTTCCATAGCTGCATCTTTACCAATTTATCAGTTTTCTTGCAGATCTGAATAATGAATAATTTTAACGACCTTCAGTAGTTTGTAAACATTGACAAAGCTGTACACATTTGAATAGCATTTTTAAAGAATTAAATTAAATAGTAATCATATATTTGAATCCCGGAAGGACTAAATGAGCCAGAAATTAATAGGTAAATAATTATGCATCTGATTATTCTTCCGAAAGGTAAGTGTTAAAAACCAGCTTTACGCGTTTCTTTTCTAAAGAATAATTCAATGTTAATTTTTCTTCTTTTTATGTTTATACTTTTATAGTTATATTTTATATTATTCCTTTTTAATCCGTATCCAAAATTTGTCAAAATCAGCTATGTTAAAAGTTACTTTAGCTGACTGATCACTTGAAATCTCCATCAGTTGATCATGATTACGGGAACTTATCTCAGCTTTGGTTACAGCTTGCTCACTGAACGTATTGACTATCCACACAACCCCACTCATATCCTTAATTGGAATGTAATCTGTAAATTGTTCTATCAAACTTTCGAGATGAGATGTTACTAGTAAGGAGAAAGATGAAATGTCAAGGGATGTGGCGCCAATACCCGACACATACCCTACGAACTCTTGAATACGTGTAAAATTTTCAAAATCTCCGTCCAAACTTTAGACAGAATTAAAATTTTTTTTTTGGGGGGGGGGCGCCAAAATACTTAGTCTAAAAAGGGTCGTGATGTCTAAAAAGTTTGACAACCCCTGTTCTATTGAATAAAGTCGTCATAGCGCAAAATGTATTTTTTCCATGACGAATATATTCGTCAAAAACAGTAAACTGATCAATACGGAAGTTTGGAAATGGAGTGCGGTTCCTCTAGACTAAGGTTCAAAATTTGTTTGAGATGGGTTATGATATAGATCAAATATATCAAAATAAATGTTATTCAGTTTGAAAATCAAGTATAAATCGAACTAAATTTCATATCTCAAAATTTAAACAATTTCTACATTAACAGTAATTAAAAAAAATAATTTATTTTTAATATTTCCGCAAAAACTAGAATAACTGAAAATTGCCGAGGCTCAGTCGAAGAACAGCTGATTTAAGATTGGTTCTGACACCAGCCATTGTGTTCTATCCCAAAACTGGAATTCTTTCATTTAAATTGTAATATATTGTTTATTTTAAACCTGGAACGTTCGTAAATATTCAAATTGTACTCGAACATACTATATATGTATAAAAAATGTGTAAGTTCTAAGTCTCGTACTGTTGTGAGATGATTCGTTCTAATTATCTAATTGTTTGCTTAAATTAATTGCTTAGTTCTTTATATCTTCGTGATAATAGATTTTTACTTTTTTAAATATAGACTGAATGAACAAACAGGTCTGTTTCAAAAAATGGTGAGATTTTCGAATTCATTCATTATAGACAAAAGTTTTTAGTTCTAATTTCGAAAATTTTTAAAAACTAAACATTCGATTGGCATACTGAAATTTTTTTCCAAGGACTGCTTTTGATTTCAACTATACAATTAATATACCTATATACAGACAAAATCCACTTCGTAAATGTTTAACGAATAGTTGGTTTTTGTAATGGAAAATAAACAGATTTGAAAGGAAAATAACTATAATGAAATGAAACAAGCTACATTTTGTTTTATTCAACATAAAAAGGGGCTTCTACATATATTCAAAGAAACAACAAACTTCCCTAAAATCTACTAAACAAAAACAAAAAGAGAACTTGTCACGCCGGTTCTAAAATCTTTTACTTTGCTTACAGTCTAAGCACAAGAGTACAGTTACAAAAATATACTTTCACCAACACTGACAAATTGCACTGGACATGCTCATTTACATTAAAACATTTAACAAGCTTGAATAAAAATAACAAAATATGCATGTGCTGAAATAATTACACAACAGATTCTAGATTTGACAGCAAATTTATTCCATACGAAAAAAAGGAAACAATAATAATAATATAATTGGCCATTTTTTTTAGTCACATGCAGTCCTTTCAAAGAAAAAAAAAAGAATATAAAACATGCAAAACTTATAATGAGGTAGAACTTGTAATATAATATTAAATAAATTCAATAACTAAAATAAAATAAAGAATACAATATAAATACATTATATAGTTTGAACTCATATATATATATATTTGTTAAATAAATACACTCTACATAAAGAATAAATATCTAAAAACCATACAAAAAGTCAATGAAAAATAAGAGGAGCTTCCTATTTACTAAAAAACCTCCATTCAATTTAGCTGTAGTTTCTCCCAATAAATGATATTCAAATTTTAAATAAATTCTTTGTTCTCTTATATATAATACTTAAAATGAGATTTACCAAAATAGTGCATCTCAAAATTTGAAGATAAAAGGGGGGGGGGAGAATCAAAATTAAAAACTTTAAGTATAATACTAAATATTTAAATTTAATAAATACTATAAATAGATAAATTAAAGTGAAAACATTTTACCAATAAGTAATTTTACTAATTAAAAATAACTATAGCCAATATTTAAAACAATTCTTGTTCCATTTTAAAAGTACAATCTTCAGTGTTATATTTACTTTCTCTGTCCACTTTCTGTTCTTTAAATTTGATAATGTGGATGACAATAACAAAATTATATAGTAGTGTAATTGTTAATTGTATAAAATTGCATTGCAATTAAATTAAAAGATATATTAAAAATTAAATAATAAAGGGAAAAATACATTAATTGAAAATTAATGTTTTTGTTTGCAGATAATGTTTTGTTTGCAGAAAGCCCATTACTTTTATAAGTACTTTTTGAAAAACCACTGTAATCTTTCACTCTGCAATAACTATGATTCTTAAAAGCAACAGCGATATAAAATAAGAATAATGAAATGACAATTTTGAAATGGGTCATCTGGTATGTCGACAAAATTTTTTAGAAATATGGGGAAGTTGAGAAAACTACTTGAAACACACTGTTCAATCATTAATTTCAAATAAGAGTCACAAGTAAAGGTCAATAACAAATCAATCACCTTAACAATAGAGTAAGAATTATGCATGCAAAAATAAATTATTAATATAATAGTGAGAGAAAATGCAGCTTGATTGAATTAAGGAACACTTCATTATGTACCATATCGAAAACATCCATAATATAAAACTCACATACTCACTTATATATTTCCTTCTTTATGAGTAAAGTTTATTACAATGAAAATAAAAAAAAATGAAATATCAATATTAAAACAATATGTATGTAATGTAGGTAAGTGATAAATGAAGGGCTTTGAGAAAAGTTTTGACAAGTCATTTAATGCAATAAAAATGTCTAAATATATTTTAAATAATATATGTAACATATTATAAAACAGGATATATATATATATATATATACTTAACATATTATATAAAAAAGAAAGTATAAATAATGACACATTAATACATGTTTCAGTATTTTAAAATATGAAAACATATGTGAATATTTTTACCTACCAGTACTTCCATCGGGTTTATTGTAAATATATAATGACACTAAGGATAAACTGTTTAGTGCATCATGGGTTTCTCTATCTGTCTCTATCTTTTTTTTTTAATTATAAAATTTTTTTGTTTTTTGCTTTGAAAGCAACAATTTAAAAATCATTTTTTACACCATCGAACCCGAAATTTGCAACATTTATGTTGAATATATAAGCAAAGTTAGATTTATTATCAACTATAATAAACTTTATTTAATAATGAACATAATATATTTGATATTTGTCATTATTTTCAACAAGTCCTTCATTTCATTAAAGTAAAGTAGTTAAATTAAATAAAGTAAAATAAATATATTTTTCACAATTGATTAATTATATGACATATCAATGGTCAAATATATGAAGTTAAAAATAATAATGAATCCCTGAGAACTTAAATGTAATGAAATATAATATACATATATAAACGCAATAACATATTTCATGGTTCAATATTTAAAACATCTAGATCTACACAAAGATTGAAACACACAATAAATACATATATTATTTGAAATATCTCCCTTCTTTTAAAAAAGTGGTTTTAAAAATTAATGTTATAAAATAATTACTGCTCTTTAATACAGTAATTAATTCAAATGTTTAACTAAGATACAGTTAAATATTTTCTTAATACCATAAATATTAAGTAATTAAAATGTAAGAAAAAATTATGAAAATTCTGAATAAAAAATACAGGATTTGCATTACACGGACTTGATGCAAATTGAGTAAAACAATTTAATTTTTACAAAAAGTTTATGTAAGTCCCCTGCAAAATAATAAATATGGAATCTAACAATTAATTTTATAGTATTTAATAAAAAATGCAATTATATTATATATATATATATATATATATATATATTTCAAAAGAGCATGTATTTTAAAAATTTCCAATTAATGTAATTATTAGAAATATTTGAAAAACAATATATTTTTAAGATAACAAAAGAGAGACAAATTTTAATTTTACATTTAAAAATACACATTCTTTAATTTAAGTTATTTAAAGATAACAATTCCTAAACAAAATTTGAATCATAATTAAAGCATAGTTAGTTGGGATGAGTGAATAAGACAGGAGCCTTTTTTTTTGGACGATATAAGACTAAAAGTTTATAAAAATATTTTTCATACTTAACAGTTTTAAAGAAATTCACTACATATATATTAAAATTTCCCTTCAGGGAAAAAATCTAAAAAAAAAAATTAAATGTTAGAATTACAGGACTTCTTGAAAAAATGGTATTGAATTTTAAGAAATTAACAGCTACTAAGCACAAGTGGTTTTGTTGTACAAAATTGCAGTCTCAACATTTTTAAATAACATATGCCTTAATTGAATTACATTTTGAATTTGTGATTCAAAACTTCAAATATTGAAAAAAAATGGTATTTTTAATTTAGGAGCATTTAAAACATTAAAACAAAAAGAAATATGCAAAATTTTATATTTCCATGCATATAAAAAGTTTGAAATTTTGAGATTAAATTTTTACTTATATTATTTTTATTGATGGTTTAATAATAAGGAATAATGCTCTTCAATTAATTATGCCTTTAAAAAATGAATTGAAACTTTTTTCCAATATAAAAATGCCACATTTTAATAACTATTAATTTTCAATATAAAATGCCTTGATATTTCACAAAATAATTAAAATAGGAACTTACAGAATAATATACATTAGAAGATGAAAAGTAAGCATAAATATAAAAGCTTGGGATAAAAAGAATATATCTATTATGAATCTTTGTAAATCAAAACTTATACAAGCATAAAAAAGTATTTGTAAATTGCAAAGAAATTTCTCTGAGCATAAATAGAAATTTGGTAAGTAATATTATCATAAGTTCATTTATTTCAACAAAATATACAGAATAAGGCATTTATTAATGATAAACACCATAATATTAACTTTTATGTGATGAAATTCCTTGGCAACAACAGGTAAAAAATAAAACTATGGTTTAGAGCGACTTTGGTATTAAGCTATTGTTTTTACTTTCTTAAACTTATTAACTAAAGTTTTTGCCATTGTTATTTTTTTAAAAAAATCATAAAGAACACTCTTTTATAAATAAATTCCTCTTACAACTTTCATGTTTGGTATATCAATATACATTTGGACAAATCTTCTAATTAAAAAATTGAAAAGAGGCAGATTAAAAAAAATGTATTTGATAAAAGACACGTAATTAAGTTCACACAACAATTTTCACACATGAAACAGACATGAAATAATAATAATAATAAAAAAGAAAATAATAAAAATTACACATTTAAATTATTCATTTTAATAAATGCTCATATAATAAAGAAATTATTAAAAAAATTAAATGCACATTTAATGCATGAATTAATCTAATAAACTAATTCAAATCAAATAAAAAGTTATATATATCAGAAAAGATTTGCTGCTTTTACTTCTTACAAATAATTAAAATTATTCATGTAAACAAAAATTTAGAATCATTATAGCTTACATGTATTCATCAGCTTTCTACTAAATTCACTTGTACATTTATACAATAAAAATTAATATAATGTTCAAGTAACTTTATAGTTTCATAACAAAATTTACAAAGAAAGAACCATTATACTATTGTTGCAGCAATAATCTCAGAAAGAAAAGATAAATACACAAATTTCTATATATGTTACTTCCTTAAGTTGTTAAAACTTCTATCCATTTCAAATAAAATAAAATAAAATAAAAAATAAAAAAAACTGGAAATTTTGTTAAATATATAATATTACAGTATTGCATATAAAAAATTTGAGTAATTTATAATTGTTTTCATTCAATAATTTATTGTAATTTATATAAATGAATTTCTTGTGGAATCAAACCTTTATAAGAGTATAAAACTTTACACCACTTAATAAAATTGCATTTCATTAAGAATTATAATCAATCTAGTCCATTATTTCATATTGTAACTTGATAGGGGGATACAAACTTATTAATTTCGAAATGATGCTTTAAAATTATTGATTTTTTAATACTTAAAATCAAATAATTGAAAATTTTCCAATATTTTATGTCAAAAATCTTCAAATTTAAGCATATCAATATAGTATTAATTAAAGTAGTATGCCATATTTTTTAAACATTGTTTGTATAATACTATAGCATATTTTCCCTAAAATACTGGAAGCATTAATTATTATTTTTTACATTAATGATATTCAAAAAAGCAGGATATAGTCATTTAAGATTGTCAATACAATGGTTAAGAAGACCTACAAAAAATGTATTACTAAGAATGTTTGATTTGTGAATAGAAATATCTCTAATGTATACTGAGTTATCAGTATCTATGATGGAAGTGATATTATAAATTTAAGTTTTTAGCTTTAAATGATTTCTGAAAACTCATTGGTAATATATATATATAAACAATTTTTTAAAAATTATATTTTATTTCCTTACCTTTGCTTTTCCAACTAAAGATATTCTTAGGGAAGAAACAATTCATTTTCAAAACATGAGATTTTTTCATTTAATCATGATCTGTACTTTTAATAGATTTTGCATTCCATGAACATTCCATTTGCATGAACTTTCAAAATTCATTTCATTAAGAATGGCATTACTTGAACAACTTTTTTAATAATGTTGCCACCCAGAAAATTGTATCGAATGAAACAAAAATTTCAGCAAACAAGTTTCTTTTTGTACTTAATTCTTTTATATTTGAAATTCAGAATATTCTAATAAACTGCATACATGCATGACTAGTTATTAAGAAACTGAGCTTGCAAAGCAGTCAACTAATAAAAAGCACCGGTAAATAATATAATATATACAAACTAAAAAACAACAGTATTATTGCATGGCAAAACTGACTAGTAATGAATGCAAATTATTTTTTAAAGAAAATTTCACAACTACATAGGATATGTTTGACAAAAAGAGTATATGAGAAAAAACAGATCAAGCTTAGTTTTGTAATTTTCAACACCAACTTTCCAACATTATTTTATTTTTTTTATGCTTCAATTCAAATGTTGAAGCTGAATCAGTTTAATAAATTTAATTTTCAAAAAAGTAACAATGAATTATTTTTAAATGGCATTTAAACTCAAATAAGTAAAAGACATCTCTTAGGAATTCAAGGGCAAAAAAATATAATTTTTTGATATATAAGAAGATATAATTTTAATGAATTATATATGAAACAATTAAGAATACAAATAAAAAATAAATTAATATAATACAATAAAATTTCAAAAATTAATAATTACAATTTTAACATGGTTACAAAATTTAATTAATAAAGCATTATTGTTAAATTAATAATGGATTTTTGTTTTACATATATTATGTGGACAATACAATAGCCATTTTCTTTCAATTTTAGTTATATTCTATTTAGAGTGGGTAGAAAAAAAATCAGACTCATGAATAAATCAGTCAAATGCATTAGATGCTTAGTAATAAATGAAATTATTAATATTGAGGTTTCCTGTATCTATAAGTACTATTACTATGTACTGGATTTAACTGAAATTTTAACTATAATTGAAATAATACTGCACTAAAAGAAAAGTTGTATTTCAATAAAACAAATTTCATTTAAAAATGGTTGTATGTATTCTTTAAATTTATAAGTAGTCTTAATGAAGAAAATTATAAAAGAAATAATCAGTTAGCAAATAGGAGAATATTCATTCAATATTAAAAATTGAAACAAGCTATTCTACAACATAAGTAAAAATCCTAATCCCTGAAATTTTTTACCAGCAAACATTAATTTATGATATACATTAATATTTGAATATTTTTCCTTGAAGCTAAATCATATTGAATTTTACTCACAGATAGTAAACATAAAATTAAGATAAATATGCTGAAAATATACAGCAAAACAATATAATATTTTTATACAAAACAGAATTTAAGAAGAATTACAAAGTTAAGTTACATTATTTACTCAGTGTATAATTTAAAGCAAATAAAAGTAATAATAATAATTTGAGATAAAAATTAAATGATAGTGGTTATATAGATTAATATTTACAAACAATGGTGATAGGGAACTATAAAGAAAAGAAGGGAAAGCTAAATAATATAATAAATTAAACCAATATGAAAGTAAAATCTGAAATACATAAATACTCTGTGTAAAGCTTTCTTGTACAGAGGATATATAAATAAAATGCCTACATATGTATATATATCGATAAGTTGCTAGAAACATCAATTAGTGTTGCTTTACATAAAATCAAATGGCATACAACTGCTGAATCTTATTTGTTTAGCTAAAAAAAGTTAGAGAATCACCTTCTTTCAAATAGCAACCTTTACATTCCAAAACATTTTAGATATTGTTAGTTAAAGTGGATGTAATAACATGTGTCCATGTAAAAAAATGTGTTGAATATTAAAAAGAGATTTTTAACTTGAGCATTAAAAAAGGGGGGAAAATCAGAAAGCAAGCTTTTCCTTTCTCTCTTTTTTTTTTACAAATACAAATATTATTTACAGTAACTGCATATCAAAGTAACCAAGTATAAAATGATCTTTGTGCAAATATAATGAAATATTTGTACTTTTGCACAGTAGTCATTATTGTACTTAAGGTAAATAATTTTCTTTCTCTATGCTAAATACTACTAAACCTCGGAACAATAGATAGTCTTCATTTAAAATACCTTATATTTTAACTAAAAATTATAATCAAATTACAAATTAAGTTATTATACATTAATACATACACAAAATAATCAAGAAAAGTTATTTTAAGTTGTAAATATTATTATTGAAATATACAAACTTAAAACACATACTGTATATGAACTAAAGAATTTTTAAAAGAGTTTTCATATTATTACATTAATAAATCAAATCTCATTTTAATCTTTTAAAATTTTTAGAAAAATTAACATATTTATCACAAAATAAACTGAAAATACACATTTTGTTTAATAGATATTTAAGATTATTGTAAAAAATGTTAACATTATCTGTGACTAAATTATTATTAAAACACATAATTTTGATTTTAAATATAAGAGCATTTAAAAGATCAAAAAATATTCTGAAGATAATTCGTTTTATTTTTGGAGTCTATAAGCACCTGTTAATATATATTTTGATATTTGAAACATAATGCGCACAAAATATGATTCAAGAGGGAAATATATATATATATATATATATATATATATATATATACTGCATATTAGCATAAAAGTAATAATTGAAATGAATTAATTACTTCCAACCAGGATATAACATTATGAACAATTCATCAAAATTGAGTTAAAATAAATTAATACTATTAGAGAATTATAATTTTAAAGGAAGACTACCTAATTTAATATTCCATCATTCATTCTTTCATTCAAATTTACTAAGTTCCAAATATATTTTCTAAAAATGTTTTAAAGAAAAATTAAAGTTTCAACTGCATTAAACTATTGAAATAAAAGTAGTAGCCATTATAATCCACTTTGTCCTAAAATGGCTGCTACACTCATCTCTCTCAGACAATTTATTGCTGTAAATTCCATGATGTAATTAGATAAAGAAAATGATACTTTATACAGTTCATGAAAAAAAGAGGTCAAATATTACCAAAAATAAAATAGTTTTCTCTTTTTCATAACTAACACAATATATACAAACATACAACTCTTTTTAAAAATTTTCACAAGAAAACGAACATTTAAGTACCTAACTATGAATATTGTACATGAATTGGCGAATTCAGTGATGTGAAATGAGAAAAAAAAATGCTAAGAAAACACAAAACAATTATTAATGACATATTTTTCTATAAAACACAATTTTAAAACAGTGATATTAAAATGTGTAAAATTGTACTTATTGGCGAAATGGGCTCAGGATGAATAAAAAAAAATGATGAAAGAATATGGTATGCAAATAATGAGGTATATAAAATAGGAATAGTGTCATGACAATAACTTCTTACATAACTGATGGAAAAACAAAATATGATATACATAATAATGAGAATTCTTGTACTTAAGGTGATATAACTTCATAACAATCACTCTTTATGCTCAATTTAATTACTGAGCAGAGTTTACGAGCAAACTTGCATTGACATTGGCTTTAGAGAAACAGGGACTGATCGATCAGCACATTCTGGATTCTCAAAATTTGACTGGTTATTGGATTGGAATTGGTTATTTGATTGCTTCCTTGATTCTTTTGAGTTCCGAGAAGGTTCTACAACAACAATTGCAAATTTTAAAAAACTGGAAGGAGTTATCAACCAATATTTTTGAAATGAAGTTAAATAAATTGTAATTTCATTCTTGTCTTAATAAACTTAATACATTTTAATAATAATAAAAAAAAACAGTTTGTGCATATAAATACTCTAATTAAATTGATAGTTTTTTTGTTATATTACTAAGTATTGGCAAATTTTAAAAATATTGGAAGGAGTTATCAACCAATATTTTTGAAATGAAGTTAATTAAATTGTAATTTTATTCTTGTCTTAATAAACTTAATACATTTTAATAATTAAAAAAAACAGCTTGTATATATAAATACTCTAATTAAATTGATAATTTTTTTGTTATATTACTAAGAATTGGTGCAGAACTTAATAAAATAAACTTTGCAAGTAACCTTTAGACTATCTGAGTTGAGAAGCACTTTAATGCAATATAAATTCTCGATATTATATTCTTGTATTTCAAATAATAAACATTTTTTTAAATACACTTTAATAAACAAAAATTTGTGCATGTAAATACACACACACATGTATATTCATACTAGTAACTAATATGTATAACATACATGCATAAACCAGGATTTCTTTAACTAATGATTCAGATTCAAAATGGAGTTCAAAAGAAACTGATTTCTACTTATTTCCCCAATAAAAAATAATAATTAAAACCAAAAATTATTTTTAATCATTTCATTAAACATTTATTTAAAAAACAATTGGTTAATTTCTTATCTGTTTATCATTAATAAATGCTCCATTTATCTTTTTATTGTTCTACATGTACAGAAAGAATAAAAGTTCTCTATTTACTGATTGAGCTACAAATTACAATATATGTCAAAACATTGTTGTAACTGAAAAAAGTTCAACCACTATAAGTATTCAAATAAATTTTCTTATGAACTTGAGAATTCTTCCAAAGTGTGCCTGACATATCTTAACAATGTTCAAAAGTATTTGAAACACATTTTTAGAAAGCCTTACAAAGCTTATTTATAGAGAAAAGTAATCAATGTAACAGATTTCTAATTGAAGTATTCATTTGTAATAAGAAATCCTTACTACTTAAGTTACATTTTTCAATTTATGCTTGAGACATTTTGCTTGCCCTTGCTTTTAATTTGATTTAGTGGTATAAAAACATTTTTAGATGAGCTTAATTGAACACAACTTGCTTTTCATTCACTCAGATAGGAAAGAAATTACTTTTGTTCCCTATTCAGTAAATGTGGAAATCATACTTATCAAATAATTTTTTATTATTATATATCAGATTTATTTTAAAGTGTGTTTGAAGCACTTCTTATTTACCTTTTGATATTGATATAAGTATTTATAAATTTCATAAGAATAAATTGATAACATAATATAAACAATTATTTATTATCATTCCAGCACAAGGTTACCATCTTCAATCACATTGCCTATGGCTCCATTGTACCAAATGAAGTACTCCCATTTTTTCCATACTCTTCCAAAAAGATCCAAACTCAATTTTATAATACTTTTGAGCATCAACAAGTGCATTTTAATATATTTCTCAAATAATTTAGATTTTATAGAATTCAACCAGGAAAGAGCTTCTTTGCAAGTATTCTCTGGTCTAACAACCTTAAATGATGCAATTCTTCCTGCAAGCAAAGCAGTGACATCAGGAAAAAAATCCCTTGATCCAACAGTTACAGATGTAAGTTTGGGCTTAATTTCACTTTCAGTCTGGCTGATGAAATGTGTAAGAACTGAACCAAAGGTGGTTGTATGTTATGTAAAGAATTAGTGCAGATAAAATGAAATAAATGTAAATATTTGTACATTGTGTCTGTGTGGACCTAGAAATCTCAAAACAAGCACAGCAGTGGCTATGCTTGTTTTTTTGTTGCAGACTAATGGTCTTTAATTGTTCATTTTTCAAATTGCTTTATACAGATAAGTGAATCACTTAGGATAAAATATCATGGTATAATTCCTGTCAAAAAATATTAATAATATAACAAACAAATTTCGACATTGGTTTATAGCTTCAAACCAAGATGGAACAAAATAATTACATAGTAATTTATTAAAATCCTCAATTATAAAAAATACTAATTGAATTAGATAGTTTTTTAAAATTGGATGATTACTCCACAAAACATACTGGGCATTTACAGAGATTAAAACAGACCTAAAACTGCTCATGGTAATAAAGATAAATAATTGAAAAACCATCAAGCAAACAATAACAGTAAATGATTACGTTATTTGTCCTGATCATCAGATACAATTTTAGATTTATTCTCAATGTTCCTGAATTTTCTTTACTTATCTTAAAAAAGTGATGTTTTTTTTTTAAATAGCAAACAAAAGAAAATATTCATAATATTAATAGACGCTCTTTAACAAAATAACATAATTTTATTTTTAGTATTTGTATGCAAATCCCCAACTCACACATACATTTGGGAATTTTTTAATTGGTTTTCTTTGACAATTTAATAATTTTAAAGTTTTCTTTAATACTCATAAAGTAACTATGCAAAATTGTTTCTAGGGAAAAAAAATGATAAAAAGCTGCATTTCATACTTCTGTTTATCGAAATTTCAATATATTGAATCTTTTTCCAAGGAATCAAGTTTGTTAAATAGAAGTTCAATTGCACAAACAATGTTAAATTAAAATATAACGTAAGAATATGAAAATTGTGAAACAAGATACATCAAAGCACTTATTCAACAAGTTTGAGAAAAATAATGTCATCTAAAGAAGCAGAGTAATAAGAATTTTCCTTTCTTTTAAATGATAGCAATAATATCCTTCAAAGTAATGAAGGGCTTTTCAAGTCTTTATATAATGAATGAATGTTACCTGTATGCATGTGAATTAACCACAATGTGGCCATCAAACCAGCTCCTATGATAAAGGAAGCAAAAGCTATTCCTACTACAGCTTCTGTTGAAAGTCCAACAAAAACAAGCTCTTGTGATATGGGATTCTTCTTTGAATTACCAGTCAACTTGTCAAAAGAATAGTCTACTGCAAAACTTTCTGGTGTACTGGACACTTCCGGACTAGAAAGTGACAGAATTGCTAAAAGAAGAAAGAGCTATTATTTCAAATGCATTTAATTATTACTTTAACAATAGTAAGTTGGATTTAAATGAAATATGCACAAAATAGTTTAAATGAATAAAAATTCAAAATGAGAAAGTACTCAAATATACAGGTAAAAAAAAAACTCTTATAATATAATTAAATTAATGATTCTGATGAATTTTTTTTAAAAAAAAATATTTACCATAAAGAACTAAAATAAAATACTATATGATGAAAGAAGCTTTTAGTTTTTACAAATTTATTTTCTATATAAAACAAACATATGTTAATAAATTTTTTATTCATGTTTTGCATTTAGTAAGCAACCTCAATTACATAAAAATTTACTGAAAAAAATAAATATATTAGTAAAAAGGATACATAAGTTATCTTTAAATTTTGGATCAAAGTATATATACTATTTGCTTCCACCCATTGTTTCCTATAAATATTTATTTATGTTCTATGTTTTTAAGTCAATAAAATTTTGAGGCTTAGTGTTTATTTTAGCCTTTAGTAGTAACTCCAAGCAAAAAAAAAAAAAAAAAAAAAAAAAAAAAAAAAATTTTTTTTATTTAAAAAAAAGAAAAAAAAGGCAATTAGCAGGTATATACCATAAGCTATATATATTGAATGTCCTATGATGTAATCTGTCATCTGAAATCACCTTAAGATTTAGCTAATCCCCCCCCTTTTAGCTGTTGCATTTTCATGCTTTGTAATTGTTTTGAAAGCTACATGTTTACATAACTTCAATCAGTGATTATTTTGTTTTTCAGCTCTAAATCTTTTGAAAATTCTTGTTAGAATTTTTTGACACAATGATTTTCAGTTTTAAGTTTTAGCCCATGAAACATCTTTCAGCTGCCTGTGAATTTTTACAATTAGTTCAGTAATATTGTGTTGCACTTTTCTAACAGCATTTATAATTAAAGATTATGATTCCCTTTTAGTTTTATGCTTGATTAAATTTTAGAAAACTGGAAATACAGATAATTTTTTTTTAAATTTAAATTCTAAGTGTTGATATTTCAGCTTGATTCATGACCCTTCCCTATGTAACATAAAAAGTCCATGTTCTAACATTACCTTAAGTTTACAGAGGAAAAAAATTATACAAAAAATTATTAGAACTATTCTTAAATAAAGAAAATGGATTAAAGTAATCAACATAAGAAGTAAAAGAAATTTTATTTAACAAAACAGATGCAAGTTAAAATGACACAATTAGAACATTGAACTCAATATAAAGTAACATTTACATTAAAGAGAAAAATTCTTACCCTTTTCTTTTTCTAAGCGTGACTTAGAAATGACATGAATAGGTCCTTGAACCAACAGACTGTACTTTTTACCACGTAATGAATCCAAATAGGGACGAAGACTTTGTTTTAGACAAAAATTTTCAGAAATAATACACTAGAAGAAACATAATATGTATAAAAATCAACATATCTAAGT
Source organism: Argiope argentata (assembly GCA_026289955.1). Lineage (NCBI taxonomy): Eukaryota > Metazoa > Arthropoda > Arachnida > Araneae > Araneidae > Argiope > Argiope argentata. The sequence goes on from JAOUZG010017314.1 coordinate 4,547,427, forward strand.
TCACTTATTTTAGATTTGTTCAGTTATACCTACACAATAGATATAATTATTTTACAGATAGAAGTAAACAAAAAAATTAAAAGTAAACATTCTTAACGTACCTGCTTAGAATTCAGCTGTCTACTATCCCACATGGCACAAGATGCGAGGCGACAATGCAGGAATAGTTGCTGGTTGATAAACTCTTCACTAAGTTGGAAGGAGAACCGCATTTTATAATGATCAACATCAGGATTAAGATTCCCACAATGACTTTTGGAAAGGATATCAACACTCAAGTCAGTTGGACAGCTAAAATAAATAAATATATATATTGTTTAAAAAATATAACAGAGACTATAGAATGTTAATGATGAAATTATATAATTTAAAATTAATTATAAATAATAAAATACTTTTGATATTAAAACATATAACAATTGTGTATAAAGAGCTATTTAAATAATGGAACAACTAAATTTAAAAGATAGATGAATAAAAATAAGAAATTTAAAGCAAACATCATCTTATCTCCTCTTAATATTTTTTCTTAGTCACAGATTAAGATAATATTTATTTCGTCTTTAGGATATCGCTGAAACTATCAGAAATAAAACAAATTATTTTTTTGGTTCAGTAAGTATGCTTTCTCCTTTTAGCATCAAGTAAAATTGATTTAAAAATAATTTTTTGCTTTAAAAATTTCCTTTTGAAAATTCCAATTACATGCTTATGATTACTTTAATGGATGATTTTCCCTATTTAACAATAACTGAAGATATACTAAATAAACTTCCCTGAAGTAAAAATTACTCCTTAACACTGCTGTATGCTGTTATCATGTCATTGATAAATTTGCTATTTCAAAGTATACGATTTTTCAGTGCATGTTATTTTCAATCTTCTTTTCAATACTTATATAAATAGCACATAAAATACAATATAGCAGAATATGTTACACAATTTCGGATAAAATAATTGATTCTAATAGCTATTCAATTATAGAAATCAAATTTAAAAAGGGGAAAAATGAAGTTCTTGGGTTCCATTCCTTTCCTGCAAATGACCTTGAAGTATCACATTGATAATAAGTGATGAAGCTAGTTAAGGTATGATATGAAACAGAAACCTAAAATGGATGAAAAAGGTCGTGATTTTACCTTCAAACTGTGCTTTTAACCAGTTATATTTAAAAACTCCTAGATTGATGCAAACTTTTACAATGAATTGCTAATTATAGTTGAGCTGGCTACAAAAAAGAATTTAAAATATAGGCCAGCTTTCATTGAAATTCCTAAAGAAAGACTACCTCTTATTATATAAAGCAGTTAAGTAAAATTTCTGCCTTAACTGTTATTTAATAGCACTAAGGATATTCTGATTAAAGGAATGTGGAGCACATTATCCCTATCATGAGTCTTGATTTAAGACATGGAAAAAGTGAGATTGCAATAACTACAAGAATCAACCTTAATAAACATACTATTTAAATTGATTAATAACTAAATTCTCTTTTAAAATTCATAATAAAATTTTTCTGCCAATATTTCAAGAATTAATCAATTAACATAGCTTTAATGAATAAAATTTATAGTACTAGTTGATATAAACTGTTATAACTTAAGATAAAAAATATTAAATATTTAGAAGAAAGGGTGGGTTTGCATTAAGATGAAAAGCCTTCATTTCCTTGCTTGGTCAGAAAATTATCAGGAAATTTCCAACAATTTTTAATAATAATCAAATATAACTTTCGAAAATTACAAATATATTATTCAGACATTTTTTCAAAACATTTCTTAAGAAATACATAGAAATGTTTACAAAATAAAAAATGAATGAATTATGAAAAACAATTTTTCATTCTGGCATTCAATAAAAATTTAGAGTTATACTGAATTTCACAGTTAGCATGATTAAAAAAAATATGAACAAAGTGAAATATTTATTATAAAATAAAAATAGCAAAGCATAATATAACAAAAACATCAAAGTTAAAATAAATATTAAAAATTTAACTGTAATAGCAAGAGAATAACTGAGAAATGCATACCCCTGCTTTATTAAGACACTTTTTCTGCCAAGAGCAAGAGTCGGTTTTGCTTCTTCTGATAGCCAACATTCATCTACAACAATGCACAACCGAAAATCTGTAAACAAAAATCATGAAGTCAATGTAAATACTCATAAAAAATCATATAAAGATAAGATTCTACAGTAATATTTACTTAAAAATGTAATTTGTTTTTAAATGAAAATTTTTTTTTCATTTAACTCACCTGCTTTAATGCTAGCTTCAGCAAACAAATGATCATGAACAACGACATTTAAAGGAAATTTTTTGGGTGGCAATGGCTGTTGAAAGTCCTTCTTAGTAAATAAATTAAGTTCAAATTTTTCAGTAGTTGTCTAAAAAGAAAATGTATGCACAAACATAAGCAAGACTTATTAATACTATTAGCACTATTTCACTCTTATTTTGAACTGCATTAGAAAAAAAAAATTATGCAATATTTTTTTCCAGCAGAGAAGAAAATGCTTAATAATGCTCTTTCATAACACTGTGAAAGTTTGTTAAAGTTATTAGTCTTTATAAATCATTATTATTAATCTAATCTCACTCTGCAATTAAATTTTATGTCACATTCAACAGAATCATACACAGAAATATTAATTGTTTAACCTTCAACCTCATACAGATTAGTGCATTTGTTGGAGGAGAAGGGGAGAGAAAATAGCATATACATTTTGTTATAAACTAATGGGATCTCTACAATCAAGTCATTAGATCGCCATGTTTCTAGAAATATAAGACAAAATTACTATTCTTATAACTGTGGGAGTCTAACCAAATCTAAAACATTAAACCCTTCAGACAGCAGGATTTTAGTGGCATGATTGCTAGGGGTTTTTTAATATTTACAGGTTAGTTTCTAAACCAAGATTAAAATAATGCAAACAAAGGAAGAAGAGATTTCTTTTAAAAAAATAAAAGAATGTATTTAGAGGAAAAGGGAAATATTTACATGGAAATATTAAAAGAATTTAAATATGGAGATATTTAATAAACAGAAAGTTAGATTATTTCCTCCAGGAGGATGTTAGAAGTAACAAAAACATTATGCCTGAAAACATATTACTATGTAGCTTTGCGAGTAGAATCGGCTGACATGTGGAGATATACGTCTTTCTTTTACAGACGTTAGTGGGGCCTCTGGCTCAATATTAATTGGGAAAGTTTTTCAAAAGCTCAATAGATGGCATTGTTCTAGAATGCCATACTAATTAAAAGTATTGTCCTCTGAGAAATTATCTAACCTTTTACAATTCTTGCTTTGATTTAGTCTACCATCGGGTGTTGATAAAACAAAATGAAGGCAGATGATGATTGAATAAAATAGCTCTGTGGGATATCCTACATAAATTAGATGGGGGGGGGGGGCCTCATGAAAAAATGTTTAATTACAAAGAGATCAACTCATACTTTTTCTTATAAATTTACTATATAGAATATATATCATATAAATTTACTATATAGAATATATATCATATAAATTTACTAATAGAATTCTAGGTTGATAATCCATCTAACTTGTTCATTTCAGATTAGTGCAAAGGTCTGTAGAGAGAAACTAACAGAGGCGGATTTTCTTTCAATACAATTGAAAGCAATATTTTGATAGTAAAATGGCAAGTCAAATTTCACCCACCTAGTTTTTAAAGATGTTCATATGAAGGGTTAATAATTCCAAATATGTTTTAAAAATTATTAAAATTATGCAGATATTAAAATCACACAGTTAAATATCACAAAACAATGCTTTTTCTCAGTGCACTTCATACATGAGAAACAAAATAAATTTTGATAAAATGTAGATGGCTTACATTGAAATTCTGATTACTGCCACTCTGCATACAATGAAATGGAATCGGATAGATAAACCGTTCATCTCCACCCCACTTTACAAGGCTGGAAGATATATCATCAGAGCCTGAACCATCTTCTGAAATGTAATCATCATCATCTGTTGGTAAATGTTTTGGCTCACCAAAGGAATCTTTGTCTGGTCCATATTTTGCAGTAATAAACTGCACCTGAAATAGAAATATCGTGAAACTTCATATTAATGCATAGTTAACATATTCATGTTATCTTAAGTTTTAAGAATTACATTCTGAAAAATTAATCAACTAAGTGAAGGCTAATTAATAATTTGGATTTCTTTTTCAACAAACAAGGTAAAAAAAAATTTAAAAATCTATTTCTTAAAAATTAGAATTATTTATGCGATTTAGGTTTAAAAGACATTTTCAATAAAACAAGCATTTATAGAAATTTTATAATTTTATAAAATTTTAGTCATTGTGAAAGAGAAAATAAGGAAGCCAATTTAAAAATAAAATATAAAGAATTAAATTTAGTACAGTAAAAATTTATTTAAAATTTTAATTTTCAAAAATTTTACTTTATTAAAAGTCAAGTTTTAAACAATGGGTACAACAAAGAATATTCTTTCCTTTCTTGGCAAAAATCACCATACAAGCATTTCCTTACACAATATAAAGGTGTGAATATTCCACAAGAGTACATTCAAAGAAATGTCAGTAATGATATGATCAACAAAATCCCCTTCTTATCAATAATTCTCCCACCTTATCAGTAATGATATGATCAACAAAATATATAATATAAAACTGGGAGTTAACTAGGTACATTAAATTACATACAAATTAGATATTTAATAATTGGAAATAAAAGCTTCAAACTTGTTTCCAAACATCTCTTTGCTCTAATGTTATCATCAATTTAGTGAAGTAATATATAATAAACAGATTTTTGAGGTCTTTGGGATCTCGAGGCACCAAATCAGCAATAGTAAATTTCATAAAAAATCATTTTTGGTTATTGTCTGGTCTATATTTGGTTATGGTGAGTATTTTAAATAAAAGATCATGCTTTTAATATGATTTTTGAAATTTTCAGGAAAACAATACTTAACTTCAGCATCAAATAATATAATTTTTTTAAGAAGGCTCTTTTTAAGTATTGTTATTCTTTCCAGAGATATAATTTGATGATATACAAGGAAAATCAAGGATATGCTTAAGATAATGAACAAAACACTATAAGCAATAAAAAATAATTAATTCAAAATTTGAAAATATTTTGTACCATTTAGAACCATTATAGATATCTAGAACCAACACAGAAACTGTATTTCCTGTGCTAAAAGCTTGAATATCTGGAGTCGTGAACCAGGATTTATAGGTAACATAATTTGGTAAGATAAAGCACAATTCAAACTGAATAAAACTGTAAATACACATTTGCATGTACTTAGCTAAAGAGAATCCTCTTATTACTATTGAAAATGCTGAGAATTTGCTTAGTGTGAATGTGATGTGCGGTTTGTCTGCAAGGGGACTTATTAGGTTCTTCCGCTTTGAAAGTAATATAACAGGTAAAAAATATCTAACAATGCTAGTTGATTCCATATTCAATGCACTAATGTACAGAATAAGTGGTGACTTCTATTTAGCAATGCATTGATACTGAAGGCCACCATTTTGAACAGTAATCACATTTGCCCCAGAAAGTGCATTTATGTTTCAAGTTGTATTTTAAGTTTTCCCTTGCCAAAAATTGATCCTTAAAGAATGGAACATAAATTTTCTATGATGGTTCAGAGTGTGTATACAACTTCTTGACACACCCAGTATAAATTAATTAAAATTAAGGATATTCAATTATGGACATTTATCTAACGTGTACAAAGAAAATTTACCTGATTATAGTACTGCACCCCTCCATTCATTACCCGTCTAGTTCCACAGTCATTCCAGGTTGTTTCAAGAATAATATGAGATTCATTCTGTTTAGCTCTGCAGTTAGTGTTGGAAAGAGAGATAAAAGTCAGTTTGCTGTTGGATTCAGTAATTGCCGAAAAAATATTCATTGTTTCTTGAAGAGGAAAAGCAATGCTTATTTTGTTTGTAGAACACTTCAGGCTCATCTGTTTTGCCAGCAGATGGCTTAATGTTCGCTCAGTGAACACTAAAAAGATAAGAATTACTGCTAGTGAAAAGCTAAGAAATATGAATAAATGAGAAGAAAGCAATAAAATTGAATTCTATGCTAACAATTAAATATTAATCAGTTACAAAAAATGTTACAAAATTTATTTTGCTAATACTTAATAAACTGCACATAAACTGAATTACTTACTCTTCACTGATCCATTCTCGGGCTTTCCTTTTCCCAAAACAATATTAATTTCAGAATTGGCTGAAGACTTTTCCTCGTTCATGGAAGATTCAACAGATGGATTATTTTCACCAGATATGTCTTCTACTGTATACTCTATGCAACAGAATTACACAATTTACAAAATTAGAAATCTAATTTTACAACACTGCGGTTTATTGATCATTAAATCACATTACTTATAAGTTTACTTTTACTCAAGGAAATAATCAAGATGATCTTAGTTATTGAGGAACAGAAGAATGAATATATATATTATAAACAAAGTTGCACATACAATTTTAAATTATAACTAATGCTAAATGGCTAGCAGGTAAATTTACAATTAAAATTCTTACTTTTTTTTTCTCTGATAATAATATTGATGCGATTTGCTTTAGATGATCTCATATATGTGTCAATGGGACCAAAAGAATTTTGTACTGATGAAAGGAGTGTTGACGTAGTAAATGCAAGATTCTTTTCTTGAACTACTGTTGTTAAAAGCGATGGATTTGTTCGGATTTGAACTGGATACTCAGCCTAAATAAAATACATCAACAAGTATTCTTAGTATGACATATTATTTCAATGAGTAAAATATTCAGTATAATTGACTTAAAAATATTATGATGCATGTCCAATGTCATAATTAAAATTGGCTATTTTTTAAACTAAAAGATAGCCTAAACTACTTTGTGAACTTACAAAAAATCTAATACAATTTTGCAACATATCTTAAAAATCAGTTTGACCAATAACATTTGAGCGATTAGTTTAAAAAGTACAATTAAAATTCTTAAATATAATTTGCAAGCAAGTCTGCATGAATGATTACTTATTTATGTCCAATTTATGCTGTTTTGCACTATATTATTTAAAAATATATTACACACGAATTTAAAATAATATCTGGTTGCAAACATCCAAACTGCATTTGCAATCATTCATTTTAATAATATCAAAGGTTGAAATACTTATCACATGAATAGAACTTTGAACATAACTTATACATGGGAAAGTTAATCAGTAGCAACTAGTATTATAATAATACAAATTAGTTTTAATTTAAAAAGTTAAAAATTTTCAATATGGAATTCAGATGTTAAAAGACTTTAGAACTTATAGCTGGCACACATAATGTTCAATCTTAATGTTTAAATTATATAAATTAGAAACTAAGTGGTAATTTTAATTAATATAGTTTAACAAAAGATGGTCCATTTAAAATAAATTTAGAAATTCCTTTATTGCTTTTTGTTCATATCTTAGAAATATGAAAGCACTTATATCTAAATTAGATATGACACAGATATACATTTAACAATTATTATTTTAAGCCATATATAATGCTAATATCTGTAGTCCTGAGAAAATTCTAAGTTAATACTTTAAATTCCTTCAATCAATATAATTTTCAAAAAAAAAAAAAAAGTTTAAATCACTGTTGGGAATTATACTTAGAAATGGTAAAGGCTACAATATTGATCTAGTCATAAATTGATATTCCGATTTTTTTCCCTCTATCAACATATACTCATCTCATTTTCGGAATCATAAGACATAAATAATTTCTTTTTCCAATCTAGAATTAGTGTTTTAGAATAAGTAATTATTTAAATTCTGATTCCAGATTTTCTGAATTAGTAGTATAAAATATTTTTGATTTTTCAAAAAAGTATCCCATATACTGCCAAATACTACAATTATATTTAAAAATTACTACACTTTCTTCTGAAATTTTTGTGGATAGCAGATATATAGATTGCAAAAACGAGATAAAAGATTCTTTAATGATATTAAGTCAAGAGCCATTGACATATTAGGTTAAATATATATCTCTCAAAACTTACAACACATGTTTTGCTTTAAAAACTTGATCACTAAATCCCCAAAATAAATAAAAGAACATATATATGTGTGTGCAATTTCCATAATAATTTTAATGAATCAATAAAAACTTACCACAATACGTAATAATCCCTTGATACCACTGGATTCTACAATCCATTCAACAGGTACATGGCACTTCAAAACTAAAGTAACATTCAATTCAGCAATGTTTTTATGCATTAATTCTGAATTTCCCTGTTTCAAGTGTACCAACACATCACTATTGAGAGCATTTGAGTTCAATTCAATAACATATAAAATACTGCGTTTTCTAAAATAAAAAAAGTAAAATTAATACAAGAAGCTGAGAAATATAAAATAAATTGACACATGATAATAATAGTTTTTTTTCAGGTGAAAATTTATTTAAGTAATTTACATGTCTTATATCATAGAAAATGTTTAATTGCATTGAAAATAAATAAATAAATGAAAGTTAAAATGATAATAGTTATGTATACATATTAAGATATGTGTTTACATAAAGCAATTTTGCTATAAATAATAGAATTGAGAAGTTTAATATTTGAGTATGACATCAGAAACTTCTGATTTTATCAATGTTTCAACTAATTTATTAGTATTAAATTTCTTATAAGTGAATTTAACCAAAATGCTATACATAAATTGGCTGTAAACAGATTTGCTCGTATTTCATAATTAGATAATTTTAACAATTATTTACTTTCAATTATAGAAAATTAAAAATTACAATATCTATTTGCTCATAAATAAAAAAATAAAATAGCAGATGTATTGTTTAAATTTCAGTTATATTCATATTTTTTTACACTTAACCCTTTGCGGTCGGTGCCGCCACTGTGGCGGCATGATCACCTCTCAAAAGATCACTCCACAAAAATTGAGATTAACAGAAAGCTAGCCATTTCAGGTGCGAATTCAGTACACCCAAGCAAAAAATTTACCGACCACAAAGGGTTAATGTTTGTAGTCATGATCAAAAAATAAAAAAAGATTATCTGCAAAAGAATATAATAGAAAAAATAAAAAAGAGTATCAAAGTGAAAATCTAGATTTAAGACTTTCTACAGTCGATATCTGTCATGTATTTTTTATGATAAAAAAAATTTAGAGTATAAAGTTAAGGAGAGTGTATGCTATTTGTTCAAAAAGTAGATAAAAGATATTTTGAAAAGCTTGGCATGTAACAACTAATGTCATATTGAGATAAATACCAACTTTTTGAGAGTTATAATAATTTCAAAAACAATTAATTTGAAATATTCTCTGACTCATTATTCATTCACTGTTTCTAAAGAATAAAAATGTGAAAAAGTCAAAGAAAATTCTAATTACATTTTTTAACAAAGTCTTAATTTATTGTAAAGGAAACAAATAACTATATCACCTACTTTCTATTATCATTTGGATTTTTTACAGAGCAACCAGTAGCAGGTTGTAATTGCACAAAACTGGCTTTCACATGAACTGATTGTGCTTGACTGCTGAAATTGCAACCTTGAGCAGAATCAGATGTATCTGTAGATAAAAATAGATTGTACATATTAAAAAAAGTTATATATATATATATATATATATATATATATATATATATATATGCACACACACACACAGTTTCAATAAAGATTTAAATAAAATTTCTTAATTTCAATTGCAGTCTTATTTTTAAAAAAAATCTTTATTCATATGAAATATGTTGTGAAAAAGCCAATTAGTCAAAGTCAAATCTAACGTAGAATATTTTTACAATCTAGCATCAAATCTAAAGAAAATGTTTTTCAGAAGTCTAAGATATTTTACAGAAAATCTTTTTAAAAATTTCATTTTATTAAATAATATACTTTGTTTTCTTTGCTTATTTACAGCATATAAGGCATAAAGTAACTATTTCTCTGCTTAAATGTTTTGAAATGAATTTTACTTTTCCTTTTAATCAGTATAAAATATTAGTTCAAATTAATGAAATACACCGGATATAAAATTATGACAAAAATCATTCATACCGATGCCAATAAATAATGTGATCTCATTAGCAACAGGAATAAATGAATAAGAAGTAACAGCACCATGATGACTTTTAATCCAAGTTGATAATCTTTTCATGGGAGGAAGTTTTCGACGAGAAACAGGTACTGGAATGCTAGGAACTACATGAGATGTTTTATTAACCTGAAAATGCATAAAAACATTAGAAAATTACATGGGAATCAAAATAAACGTGAACATTTAAGCCTTAGTGGTAAGAAAGAAAATGATAAATTTAATTATTATGCTTAAAAATAATTATTCTTTTTAATAATAGTATTCAAAACTATTAATTTTTTTTATTATTTTAAATAAATTAAAGTATTTGAAAAAGACTACAGTAATTATACAGTGTTTTTTCCCTAAGGATTCCACATGTTCTTGAAAGAATTAGGAGATTGGAATTTGTAACATCAAAGGCTATTATCCCCTGTTTCCAAATGAAGAGAGTGAAAGAATCATATCAGTAAACACAAGAGCACACAAAAACAACCAAATTGAAGTTTCAGTCAGTTAACAGTTACACAGCAGTTCTGCTCGTGCAATTTAGTCTATTTTCGAAATACTACAGTTCCAGTAAAAAAATGGAGATGCAAAATGACTAAGAGTTATAGAGCATAGAATAGTAATAAAGAAAAGAGACTCAAAGAGGTTTCAACAGTGCTTGACAAGGAACTTGCAGAATGATTTCGTTTGCAGTTATTTTATTCCAAACATTTTTGAAGGAAATATCTTGTCTACCTAGCTGCATAAACATCCACAACTTATTTCTATAATATGTATAATTTTTGCATGAGAGAATTATGTATTCTATGTCATTAAAGCTATTACATTCATGACTATTACATAAATCTATTACATTCAACATGTAAAAACGAATGTATATGAGAAAATCTAAAATAGTTATTTTATTTTTAATAAAAGGAATAATATGGTCTGCGATAATAAACATTTTTTTTTACTGCTGTCTTCAAATAAATATTATAGTTAATGAAGATAACCTACTCAAAGATGTTCATTATAGCCTAACTTAAAAATTACCATAGCTATTTATAGAAATTTGAATAATTTATTATAGAGATCAAATAAATAAAGAGGCTTAGTAATATTTTAGTTTATATAGATGCAATGATAAAATTACTAATTATGGAGTTATTATGGCAAGTACAACCTTTAAATTACCTCCCCCCTCACTTTTGAATAAAACATTTGCAAAAATTGGAGAATAAAAATTCCAGTTGGATCTGAATACTCAATTAAATTCAGCAAAATATTCAGAATAATTGCAAAATATTCAGAATGCTAGTTCCAGACTTCATCCCAAAAACTGTTGAAAGAGATAAAAATTGGCACATCTAATTTTCAGATATCTAACAAACCTTATTCTGTAAAATTATCTTTGTTTATGCAGCCAACCAGTTCATTGTAGTTATAAAAAAATCTTTTGATGTTCAATTTTCAAACTATTTAGCCTTCTTATAACTATAGCAATGAATAGCAGATAGCAGCAAAAAGCCATTTTACAAATAATGTCACTTTTTTGTGAATGATTATTTTGCAAGGAGTTTCTAATCTAAGAAAAAATAAACAGTTCAAATTTATTTCAGGGTCCTGTTAACCGTTTATTAAGTATAAGTATTTTTGATAATATTATCTTTTTTACTCATAAAAGATTAGAAATGGTTTTGAAAATACTGCATTAATTTTTTTTTCCAAATCAAGTGTAAAATCCTAATTTAAAATAATTACATTGGGGAAGTAGTAAATATTTTAAATAATCTCATTTATTTGATTTAGTATTAATTATATTTTAAATAAATAAACTAAATCAAGACAAATGGAAGAAAATTTTTAAGAGTCTTACAATAACATGAAAACTTGTACTATTTCCCATATGATGCAAGTTCATTTGCCACATAACAGGCGTAGCAGAGAGAAGTATAATAACGGCAGATGCAGGTGGCTTTTCTTTCCAACGGGGACGAACATCAAGAGAAACACTTGGGATGTATTCATTTCTCACTTCAAAAGAATGAATACTAGCTCTCAAAAGGCTAAGAACATGGATTTCCTGGAAGAAAGAAAAAAAAATAAAAGAATTATAATAGTATAAGTATCTACTTAAAATATTTTTACAAACATTCACACTAGATAATATTTCCTATTAAAAATAATTGAATTAGGATCTATTTTTATTCCTTACAATAGGTATAAGAAAATCGTTAATTTTCAATAATTATATTTGGTTTCATACATAACTATACCTATTAATATTTAGAAATTGCCTTTCGAATTCTAATTACAGAAATATTGAATTATTCTTTTCATTTTTATTTTCTATAAATTTGTGAGTTTATACAGGGTTATTTTATAATTTTTTAAATAAAGTATTTATCTTAATTTAATATAAATGTTTCTTCATCCAAAATGTAGAATATTTTGGGATAAACCCCAACACCCTGAATTATAAACAAAATGAAAATGGCAACATCTAAGTTGGCAATCCAACATCCTAGCCACATCAAATTTTTGAAAATACACTATCAGGAAGAAATATAAGTCTTGATAACAAGTAATGGATACACATATACAGCTGCTCTTTTGTGCCATCGAATTTAGAATCTAGAGCTTCCTAACCTAGAAACTGCAACCTTACTATAAGGTCACAGCAGTCCTAATAATGTAGAGGGGAAAAAATATGATAAAATTTATAGTGAAAGCAATTTCTATATATAATACTAAGAATTTACAATTTTGAAAATTTAGCAAATGCGAAATAATTAAATGAAGGAGTTGCAAATGAAATTTACTTGTTCTCCTGATGCTGTGTCACGAGAATTGCATCCAGTAACTAAAGTGGATTGGTCCACTACTGGTGTTACATATGCAGAACTGAAGAGTTCATCAACCTTGCAATTGATTCCATGAAGTTTTTCAGCATTATCTAAAGTGAAAAAAAAAAAACTTATAAATATAAGAAATAGGAAAAGTATATTCAAATTAGGATGCATGATACTGCATATAAAATTAAAATTTATGCTGATACCAAAATTTCTTTTAAAATATTTTCACGCATTTCATATAAAGTAGAAATCTAAGATAAGAATGTATAAAAAGAGCAAAGGTCAAAACAAATGTCTAATTATATTAAAAAATAACTATAAAAAATAAATGCAAATATTAGTGAATAATTATATATTAACTATAATGACACACACACACACACACACACACACACACACACACACACACACACAGAAAACCATTAACCATTTTAATTTTAATACAACATAGCATATTTCAACAAAATAACTGCACATTTTTCAAGATCACAAGAAGTTATGAGAGAAGAATTCAAGAGTTGAAATAATAATTAAAAGATAACTAAACATCAGATAACAATTATGTAAACAACATTGTAGAGTAAACAATGAGGAATTATAATTTGGACAAAATAACTTCTTTAAACAATGTAAAACTTTAGACAGTTGAATTGGTTAATTAATAAGTTGAAGCAAAATCAAAATAACAAATATTTTTTTTAAAAAAATATTGATATTATAATAATATTACTGTGTACAGCAATCATTAACACTAAATTTATCGCATGTATTTGGCATAGAAAAATTTGATTTAAAAAAATGTTAGCTATTATCATCATCAACAACAAACCATGCCACTAAGTTAAAATTGAGCAAAGAAACTGTTTCTCATTTATGCTAATACAGCCACAACTACACCCATTTATAAACCAGATTATTTAACTTAGTTCTGTAGCCCTGATATTATAATTAAAGTTTTAGATAAATATTACAAATTTTGATCGTCATGATTAATTTTTCATGTATAAATAAGCAAAACCAATACTTAAAATACCATAAAACAATATGAAAATATTACATTTAAAATGATCCAGAAAATATTTATAAATAGAAACTTTTTTTCCATGTTTCCTTTGACGTAAAGATTTTTTACAACAAGCATTTGTTCCATAATATCTAGTGTCTTAGACACTGTAACTTCTTTGTGGCTTGAAAATCATTGGCTATTGAGTAAATTTTTCACCTGAAAAAAAGTTAAATGGCATATGATCAAAGGATTATATTGCTTGTGGAAATATTAGAGTATGATATTTTGTTAGGTAACCTGAGATTAAAAGGTTGAAGATTCACAAACAGTGAACTCCACTAGTGATGACGATTCACAAAATAGGCTTTATGTGACATTCTATGTGTAAATGTTTCATCTTACAAAATTTATAGACTTTCATGTGATCTGAAGTTATGAATACCTGTAATCAAAAATTACATAACAGTGTGTTTTTCAAACAGGCTAAATTTATTCAGATTAGTTAATCATGATATTGTTTGTTTCTTCAATGAAAATGGCATTAATCATTTATATTGGAAAATACAGAAAAAAATCCAAAACCTTTTTAGCACAACAGTATAAGAAATAATAGCAAAAATAATTATACCTTGTACAGAAAGGCACATAATAATTGAACAAACTAAGACTAGAGATAGGACAAAGCAGATTGTCATAGCTGAGAAATCAGGAATTCATCGTATTCCCATCTTGAGCAAAACTAAAATTGAGCCTAAAAAATGAACAAGGAACATGAAATTTTAAATTTTATTAGAAGCTGAAATGAATATATATTAATGTTCAAAATAAATGCAACAATCTTTAAAATAATAAATAGCCATTTAATGATATAAAAAGCAATATCACTCATAATTTTTAGAATCTAATGAATGGTATAAGATGTTAGTTACATTAAGAAAAAGGCACTTTTGATATGAGTAATTATTTTCTAAATTTCATTAATGAAAGCACATTTCTAAAGGGGAAAAATGAATTTCCATTGAAATAGTATGAATCGATTACATTCACATGAACAGAGCTAATTTATAATAATGTCAAAACATCCTTGGTTGGAACTGCAAGTCATCCATGATGAGCAATTTCAGAGCTTGGAACCTTGTTAATAGAATCTAATATATAAAAATGGATGTATGTTTGTTCACATCATATGAACTTATTTATTTTGAACACCATAGAGGTACTTACGTATTAGACCGTCAATGTGCCAACTGCCTTGGCAGTACTCTCATATTAGACCATCGATATGTGAATGATCACCAACCATGTCAAGCCAATTTACTTAGGTGGCTAAAATTCTTCGATACATTACGCTGCCATTTTCACCTATAAACTCATCTCATATCCCTTAAAACATGTATTTTAGATGGAATAATTCTATAATTTTGAAAATTCATCAATGAATTTTTTCTGTTGGCAAGCAAATCTCAAATTTTAATCATAATAACGAGTCAAAAAATCAGAACAGAAAAAGTGTTTAAAGATCTTCTGTTAAACCAACAAAATCGCAGAAGAAAATTAAGGTTTGCACATTTTTTAAATAATGACCGTTGTTTGCTATTATTGAAGGTTTAGTAACTCATAGGCAATGCCTTCAAATTTAGTGATAAAGATCGACGACTTAATACATAAGTACCCCAAAATAGAATTAATAGATAATTTTTCTAGCATTTTTATGATTTATATTATTAAAAAAAAAGAAGAAGATAAACCACACATGCCATTCAGAGTTAATAGCACATGATTTCAATGAAATAAAACTATTATCATTGATGTCAATCAATGTGAATGAAATGAAATAAATATTTAGTACAAGAAATATTTTTTTTCCTTTTCGTTAATGAATAGTCATCACAGGATGTTGTCATTCAGCATGCTCCATTTTAACAGTAGAGAACTGCACATATTATTTAGAATTTTTCTCACATACATGGCAAATAGAAATATTTTTATCAATGCCAGTCAGGGTAAAATGTATATAATGGAAACTTTTCAATTTGAACAGAAATTTTTCTATTTATTGATGGAATCAACAAACAATACTTTAGTTATATAAGTCTATATTATGTTAATTGATTCATTAAAAAGTATGCCTCTCAAACATTCATTACTTAGCGGATCTACCAGTTAGCACAAGGTCTCAATAAATTTAAGTTTTTCAAGCAATGTAGTAGATAGTTTACAGATTTCAAATTCACGCATTTCAGTATCTCAAGATCAACAAGAGTCAAGAATCCAAAGGCAACATTAACGTGGTACCTGATCGTGAATATCAGAATCAGAAGACTAACAAATATCACGAATGGAGAAAAATTTCTTAATGGAAAATCGAGTGGATTAGCCCATTCAGAATATTTCCATTGTTCTTGTTGACAAGTTTTTTTTAAATTTTAAACAACTAACATTTCCTCAGTTAACTAGTATTTTTGATGACTAACTATAAGGTATAAGATCAATCACCTTAAATGTGCATATAAATCTAGAAAATCCATGTTTTTTCTATAGGCTAATCCACTCGAGAGTCAACCTACTAAGAAATTTGTTTTTGCTCAAGACAGAAAAACTTAAAATATTGTCTTCCCTAAAGCAATTGCATGATAAAGTTTTTTTAAAAAATTACTTCTTTATGTATCAATTAATTTCCATGTTGCCTGTTGTGGACAAAAAAGTAAATATTATTCTGTCTAACATTCCTAATTAAACAAGATAGCTATTAAAAATTTCAAACAATATTTTCAAAATTATTTCTTCTGTGGCAGCAATGCACAGGGTGCCAGCTAGTTGTATATAAAAAAAATGTTTGATCAATATTTAATTTCAAACTCTTTCAAGTCATAGCTTTTAATTGCTATATTTTTGTAAATATAAGCTGATCTGACTATAAACCAATAATCCATTTTTATTAAAAAAATCCTAGGACACTCAAATATTTTACTAAGAGAGTGAAAATGTAGAATCTCACCAAATAAAATTTGGCGATAAAATCGACAAATAAAGTAGAATTTTGTTGAGTGTTTTGTCATTCACTTTACTTGAAGACTCGGCTCTTCAAGTAAAGTGAATGACAAGTTCACAATTTGCAACACTTTCGCTTGGCTAATGAAAAAGTCCCAGAAAATGTTTGCACTTATTTTAAAATTATAAAAGTGAAGAACACTATATGGGATATTTCATTCGATAACTTTATTGCTTGCATCAACAAATTAAAAGTACCTAAAATTTTTATTTAAATTTTAAAAAAATGCCTCAATAATTTTCTTTCAATGCAATAAATTACAACTCTATTCAACTTTTAAGGTTTAATATGTACTATTTAGCAATTCCAAAAATAAATATAAAGAAAAAGTATTTGGAAGGCTTGAAGTTAGATATTTTTAATATGGAGTCATATAATTATTAAATGTGTCTTGAATAAAAATAAAATATGCAATAAATAGAAAGTTTAATAAAAAAAGATTTTAAAAAGTTAATATTATAATGGAATTAGAAAGGATATTGCAGCATTCTTGAACAGAAATTGATGAATGAATAAATGATAAACAAATTTATCTATTCAACTAAAATTGCATTGCCACACAATAACAGCCAAAACTTTTTCAATCACTTAAATAAAAGTTTCTATATTTAATTTACAGATGCATAAATTTGTATCAAGACTATCTGTCTCCAATGAAGGAGACAGTTGGATTTTATAACTTTAGATTTTAATTTACACATTCCTGTAATTGTAAAGGAATTTTCATCAAATCTTTGAGCATAAATCATAATTTCTGCAACCAAAATATTTTTAGAATGTATCCTTTTTTTGTTTTTTACTTTCCAAATCATTAATAAAAACAGTGAAGTAAATTTACAATGAAGTAAAAGCCTGAACAATGTTTACACAAATTAAAAACTTATTAGGAAATCACTATTTAAAGCAATCCCCTTAAACATAGCTATATTTTCTAAATTTATGCATTTTATTAGTTGTTTACATACGCAAAAGATCATTGTTTATGGGAAAGAACTGTACGTAATTTGCATTACTTACCCAAACAAATAGTTGAAAAAAACCCAGATAAAAGTGCAGTTATCCTTGACAGTTAGTTACTAACAACAAATCATTTCAAATAAACGCTTATTCTTTCTATTCAGTGACTTGCTAGTAAAAAGTTTCACGATATTTTAAGTTTCCTTAACTTTTAAAACAACGACGAAATTGAAGTATCGGTTTGCTTGTAAACATAACACGTACATTGGCAAAATGCCAAATAAGGAATCTTTTGGTTGCAGTTAACTTTTTTAATAAGTGAAAATATTCCATAATAGTGCTTTAAAAATTAAAAACATTAAATTAGCTTAAATCATACTTGAAAATTTACTCTACCAAATTCCATACCATCTCCGTAAGATCACTGGCTGCTTTTTTTGCTTCAAGAATCCTCTATTATATGAAAACAATGCGATATTCAATTGGTAAAATTGAATGAAATCGGAAACTAATTTTTTAAAGTGAATAAGAAAAAAAGCAGATATGCTCTATGCAGTATAATGATATAAAGAAAATAATACATTGTGATGAATTTGATTTAAAAAGATTAAGAACCAGCTGTTAAGTAATTGAAAGGGGGAAGGGGACAGAATCTTGATGTAAATAAATGCTAGTTTTGGTTTCTGATTCAGAAGATCTTTGTTTACCTTTCTTCAGTGTCAGTTGGCGATAGTTATGCATAATTTAGAGTTATATTACAGTTGTGTGCATTAATTATTACAATTACTTTCGAGAAATTTGCGAAAAATCATTTTAGGAAAACAAAGAGAATTAGAAAACTTTGTGTTCGAATGTTTTATTTTTAACTAATATTAATTTGCTATTCATTTTAATAATGGATAATTATTCAATACCAAACTTACTTCTGCAAATTGAGCAGGAACAATGTAAATTGTTGTCAGATTTGACATTTAGTGAACATATTCGCTACATATACAACCCTTTACATTACGCTAAGGAAACACATGAGTTTTATGTAAGGACTTACTGTAATGGTCAAAAGATTGTCCTTTTTCTTGGAATGAATCCTGGACCATTTGGAATGGCACAAAATGGAGTAATATATATTTCATGATTAAAGTTTTATTAAAAGCGTGCATTAATTTTCTAAGAAAAAATATTTCAATAAAAATATTTTTTGTAGATTCATAAGTTTTAACAACGTATGTAATATTTTTCTGTTATTGAACATTATTATAAAAATATTTTACAATTTAATCTTATTAATAAGGCATATTGTCACACTCAACAGATTAAAAATGAACAAGTCTATTTCAAATTACTTCACCTTTTTTCATTTTTTTTTCTGTTTATTATTAAACTTCTCATAGGGAAATGATTTCATTTCTTTGGGTAATATGGCATTTCCAGATGCAGTTAACTACAATCTTATTAGCATATTTTACTACAAATGACAATTCAGAAGATTAAAAAAACTGAGTTTAACATTCTGAAAACCTTTATATTTAATCTTGCCTCTTATGGTATGTGACCAGAGATCAGAACATATTTTATAAATATAATCTTATAAATGGTCCAAAATATTAATTTATCCAATCAGTGTATATAATGCACATTACAGCATTTAAAAAAGAAAAGAGGTTTGTACAAAACAAAGGAAAACTCTTAACATAAATAATTTTTTTAAAAAAAAATCATACATTCATTTTGGGGTAATTTTTTTAAAACTTTCTTCTTCCATTCTTTGAGTTTTCCTGTGATAAAAGATACAAACATAGCTTTAATTTACCATTATATCTAAGCATCGTGTGGAATTTCATGATAATACAATATCTTTCTTAAGAGCTTTAAGTGCTAAAGGAATAAACCTCAAATAAAATAGGGAGTAAAATTTATGGACAAATACATTGTTATCATCATTCTCTGACCTTATCATTTTTTGTTTCCGCTATCCAAAATCACTTAGATTGGCTGATACAAAGTCATTTACTGGTGCTGCTGTTTCTAAATTATTTTTAAATACAGTTTTAATATCTGGGATGCAGATGAAAATCTAATGCCATGCAGTGTTTATATATGAAGCCTCCTTATTGTTGTTTTTCATTACGAGTATAATAAATAACACTTCTATATTACTATTGACAGAAAATTAGAATTAAAAATCGAATTTTTGTCAGATTGATATATCAGAAATGAAATTTGATATAATTATTAAATAAGTAATTGAAATTAAGTCTTTTGGTATTTATTATATCAAATGATTAATTTTCTCTGAGTTAAATCTTTTAAAATTTTAAAGGTTCCATATTCAAACACGTAACTGGACTAAGGGAATATGGAAATAATTGGTCTTATGAGATTGTAAAATAAAAATGCTTTATTTTTCTGTTTATTTTAATTTGAATATGCATACATTTTATTTAAACCTGTGAAAGTAATGTAAAGTAATTTGTGGTCACTATGCTTGCGAATATCTTGAAGGTTACATAGTTCTTGTCACAACTAAATGGGCCTTTATTTATTTTAAGTCTCAAAATTTAGTATAAATATGAGATCACTTTCATTTATTAGGAATAGCATTTACTAATGATCTAAAAATGGTTTTCTCAAATATTGAAAAGATTTTTAAAATATAAATTGACTAGGTGATATTGATAACATTGACTCATTTAATGAAATCAGAAATTAATATCAAGTTTTGTCTTTCAGAATTTCAAATATTCAATATTTATATCAAGGCTTGTGAACTATGTTTAAATTTCACTATTCTGAAAATTATTTTAGCCTTCTCAATTATCACCATATTTTCAGAAAATTTAGATTTGAAAACTAGCATAAACTGAAGATATCATCAATTTTCTCTAAAATTTGTCAGAAAATGAGAAAAAGTTCATGTGAATTTTGTTAATATTTATGTAACAATCACTTTTGCTATTTGATTTTTAAGGACTATTTGAATAATTGGAATGTTATGTGTATTAAAAAATTAACTTTTTATCATTTGCATGCATATCTTTAAAATGTTATTCTTATTTATGATAGTGTAATAATTTTAAGATACTAAATCATAATTAGTAAAATTCATTAATGTATTATTATTTGTATAAAGTTATTTTATGTCCTTCCAAGTTATATTTGCATTAGGCAATCTTCAATTGTGCAGAACATCATCGGTTTGATAAGGATAATTTATACATTAGAAAATTATTTTATTTATTAGTTCCAATTTAATAAATTCACTATTCATTTAGTTACAAATATCTTTTATATCCTTATAAATGATGTATACAAAATGAAAATGTTTTAAATGTTGAAAAATGACTTGAAAGATGAAATTTGGGTCATGATTTTTTAGCTCTAAAATTATACATATGTGTCCAATTTTATATTGAATTTATCTATGTTGACTGCATCTGCTCTTTGTATGTGGATCTCATAACAAAACAAGCCAGAAATACAAAATTTCACAGATATTCATGGTACTAAAATTATAGTTATATTTGAAATTATAGTTATTTTGAAATATATTTATATTTGAAATCTAATAAAAATAAAGATTTCAACTGGATATTTGTTTTTCTTTGCACCTATCTTTTATTGCTCCATAAGCTTTAAGGAGGTGAATTTGATTAATATTTAAATCACTTATTCAAAACAAAACTAAATTCTCATTTATTGGACACCTAATCTATTTTGTTAGAAAATTATGCTTGTATTCATGCAAGCTATTGTTTCAAATTATATGAAACTTGGATGTAAATATTAAAACCTTTTAATTTCTTAACTGGCTATTATTTTAGTTAAAATATTTTAATAAAACATATTTTTAACATGGAATATAAAGAATATTTTTGTAAAATTAATTCTCTTGTTATGAATAATATGTATCTTTCTTCCTATTTTATTATCAGGTCATTTTTTTAACACCTGAAACTATTTGAATTAATAACCCGACAGTTTCTAAGAGCAATTTTTCAATCTTTTTTTGCATACTGAACTGGTTTATGTTATTCAAATGCAACTTTTTTTGCCTAAATTTCCATAAACTAGATGGCTTTAGTTTGCTTTTTCTTTCATTTATATACATATAATGATAACTATATTTTCTTATTATTTAGGTTCCATTTGGTGATTCTGCTTATGTAAATAATTGGCTGAAAATCATGGGCAATGTTTATAAACCCCACAAAGAGCATCCTAAAAGAAAAATTGAAGGCTTAAATTGCAGCAGATCTGAGGTTTGTTTCTATATAATATATACAGGATAAAAAATTTTTTAGTTAACATGATGATGACGTTTACAATCACCATCCAGTTATAAATTGATATTTATAATTTTTCTCATTAAAAATTAATCCAATTCTAAGTGTTAAGGCTTTAAATAATGTGTTTTAATAGTGAAGTTTAAATTATAGAGCAAAACATAAATTGGTGTTTTATCCATTCTCTCACTGTAAATTCAGTAAATTTTTAGAATCAGTTTTAAATTTTGACTGCTTATTCTAAGAGACATAAATCTATTATGCTGACACTCAATTAGCACTAATGTAATTTGTATTTATTTCATCTGACTTTTTTATGCTGCTATTCACAAGATGAAATAACCTGCTCTGGGGAGATCTGCACATACACATATTTCTTATTATTTTTTTTAATGTTTTAGAAAATTTGTATGAAAAAAAAAGCAATTGTTTCAAAAGTATTTTTTAGAAAGTTCATGCCAAATTAATGACTCTCCAGAAAATTAAATATTAATAACTATTTTTTTTTCAAATAGTTGAATAAAAAAACATGAATAACAATTTTGACAGAAAAGGTTAAAGACTAGTTTATGCATGGTTCAAAATAATTAGTTTAATAATGATAAATTATTCTTCAAATTTATAAAATCCAACTACATAAATTGTAACATAAAAATACATTTAACTATTCAGCTGTGTAGGCCTTAGATTATGTCTGATTACTTTAGATATTCTTAATTGTGGATCTGCTGTATGTCATTGAAACTGACATATTTCAAAGAAATGCCAAGTCCTGTTTCAAGAAATTTTTCATTTCAAATGCATAAAAGGCCAGACTGTGATGCCAACAGCTTCTTTTCACTCTTAACACTGCCAGCAATATATCTTGTCTTTCAGATACTTGCAATTACAAATTTCTGTGAGTAAATACGATTAAATTGAAGATTCTCTTTATTATCTGATATAGATTTATATTTTTTGTTATATATGAAATAATATATATATATATATATATATATATATACATATATATATATATATATATATATATATATAATTTCAGGTCAAATACCGAGCAAATAATTTTTGTTATCTTTTAGAGATTTTTCTTAGAAATGATATCTTTTGGTGAAAAAGTCTGAATTGAATAATATTATTTAATAATAATTTTCAATAAAACCATCTGCAGTTGATTGAAAAATGTATGCTGTTCATACACCGGCTTCTTTTACCTTTCATCATTTGACATTCGTGGATATCTTCTTATTGTAGTTTGGAGAATTTTTTGTTTTATTTTTAATAACTCCTAAAAAATGAAAAAAGTTTCAGTACAAAGGGGATTTTATTTATGAAATATTTAAAGAAATTTTTCTCTTCAGTGAATTATTAGTAAGGGCATTTATTAAAAGAATAAGTTTGCATTTTTCTAATCCTTTTCTCAATTTTTTTATACCACCCCTTCCCTTTCCCTCAAAAAATTAAATGTTTAAGAGGCCATTGTTTCCTCTTCAAGTATGAAAAATATTATTACATACTAGTTTTTTTAATTTCTATTTAATTCTAGTTTTTATATCATCTAATTAAATTTGTATTAGGAAAAGCTAAATGTATGAATATATATTCAAAAAATGAAAGTCACTGAATCAAAAAAAGTTTAAAGAAAATATTGGTTATTTTTGCTCTTTATTTGACCACCACAAGGGCACCTTGAAAAAGTTTATAAAAATAACCAATTCATTAATCACTGATGCATATCTCATGGTTATAATTTTATTTGTGGCTTTCAATCTTTCTTTTAGAGTGAATCATAGGTAATTAAGGAAATCTATGCGATAGAAAGAAGAATCACTTAAGAATAATATTGAATAATCACTTAAACTGACATAGAAGTTAAAAAAATATATAGCTAGAAAACTGAATATGTTTCGATAATGAAACATAAACAATTTATTTATACCAATAAGTAACAAACAATACACACTGAAAAAGTGTCTATTAAAGTACATATTTAATGAATTTGAAAAACAATTTCTGTTCCTTAAAATTTATAATTAGTGTAATTGATTTTATTTATGGAAACATTTCACTATTGAAATCACTATCACTATTTGAAAAATAACATCTAAGAGGCCATCGACTTTCAATAATGACTTGATAGCAATATTTACTATTTATGAAAAGTTCATACATTTTTTTTATTTTTAAAAATAGGTTAGTGGAAGCAGGTTTTGGTCCTTCATGGAAGATGTTTGTGGGACACCAGAAAATTTGTTTAAGAACTGTTTTGTTCATAATTATTGCCCTTTCTCCATGATGACGGAGTCTGCAAAAAATATCACTCCTGCAGATCTGAAGGCAATGGAAAAGAAAGCATTACTTCAAATTTGTGATGAAGCTTTATGTAAGGTAATTATGCTTCTGAAAGTGAAGATTATCGTTGGAATAGGAAAATTTGCTGAAGAGAGAGCTAAAAAAGTAGTAAACACTTATAATATTCCTGATATTACAATTATTAATATTATGCACCCTAGTCCAATAAACCCAGCTGCTAACAAAGGATGGAAAGATATAGTTTATGCAGAACTTGAGAAGTCAGGAATTCTCAAATATATGACATAACTATTTTTTCTTAAAGTTTCATTAATTTTGTACAAAATTACTCCTGTACATATATTAAAATGTAAATAGTTATGTATTTGTGTACACAATAAATGTTATTTAAATACAGTCAAACATCGATAATTCGGACTTCTATTATTCGGACTTTTTATGAAATGTTAATGTTTTATTCGTTTCTGCTTTTGTTGAGTAATAATAGTTGGCGCCCCTATAAAATCAAAATATTTTTCGGAAAATTTTATTTTAACGAACCAATCATATTGCTTGTTACTTTTTTCCCCTGTAAAACTGGTTGAAATACCGTAAGTAGTAACTTATTGCTTGATTCGGATCGTTCTGTACGTTTTTCGTTCGCTCTCCTTCTACGGGATATTTTCATAGTATTGGCGTAGACCGTTAGTTTTTCTGGCTGATTGTTTCCCCGCGCCCCGTACTTATCTTCAGATAGTCTAGTCTTGCGATGCAGAAATCTTAAATAATGCTTTAAATGCAGGAAAGTGTTGTGATAAAAATGAAGAAATGAGTGACATTAAACAACATGAAGAAAAAATTCCTACAGAGGATTTAATTGGCATCCTAGATAAAGCGATAACAGGTCTTGAACAACGGGATTTCATAACTGAACATAAAATTATGACTGTATATAAATCCGTGAAAAACTAATGTCGCACAAACCTAAATATAAACAACTAACATTATTAGATATGATGAAGTAATAAAGATGTTTTCTTTGAGTAAGTAATAATGTTATCATTGCTTTACCGTTCTTTTAATTAGCATTTTCAACTATTGTTTAATCTTTGAAATTATAAAGTTGTGTATTGTTTTATATCGTCATACTAACGATATACGTTAATTATTTTTTATTTAAATATACCCAAATTTCGCAATCTCTATAATTCGGAAATTTCCGTAATTCGGAATTGCCGTTGTCCCGGCGATTCCGAATTATCGATGTTTGACTGTATATATTTTTTAAAGTTTTTGAAAAAAGCTTTGTACTTTTTAAAAATTATTTCCATTAAAGTACAGATACTTCAAGAAATTATTTAAACTTTTTAAACTAAAACAAACAAAAAATCAATATAATTTTTAAAAACAATTTTGGCTCTAAAATAATTAAAAATTTTTTTAAAAAATTTAAATTTTTTTATTCTGAATGATTTTTATTAAAAGAATGCAAATGTGTATAAAACATATGAGTTCATCAAAACAAAATGATAGCTAATGCGAAATACTGAAGATAGCTTTTATGTAAGAAAATTCTGATGCCTTCTGGGTCTTGTTTTCCCAACAATCTCAAATTAATATCTCCCATTTATTATTATTCATTATCTCCCATTTATTATTATTCATTTTTCTTACACATTGAATCTCAGTAAATAACCATACCAGTTTTAAAAAAAATATTTTAAATAATTTCAAGCCATTCAATTTTCCCAAGTATTGCTGTTCCACAGCCCTGCAACTGAATTAAACAGGGTGTAGATTTATTATTATTAACTTGAATTTCATTTAAGTGTGCTTTATAATATACACTAAGAAAATAAAATTCAAAACACCAAGAAGGAATAATCAATAAATAAAATTTGAAGATGGTGAAGCATGTTTGCAACAGTTCAAAGATAATGTCTATTCAAATTTCACATTAGAAGAAGAAAAGCTAGCAGCTCTTTTATGAACTTTACATATGCTTGAAATATGTGATGTAAACTTTAAGAGTATTATATCTTAAAAAGTTTTATAAACTAGATTTGAATCAAGAATGCCTTTAAAGAGATTAAGAAAGTATCAATAGTAGACTGAGTTTGAATGAGACCCTGTAATTATACTGCAAAATACTTTCTTTTTGCGATATCGTGGAAAAAATTGGCTTGGTTATATCCATTATAATCTTTTACCTGTGATTTCGTACAAATGAAAAAGCACACAATTAACAAAAAACAATTAATTTACAGTGTAACTGAAATAAAGCAAAAAGCAAATCAAGTCTTGACTTAGTTTTAAAGAAATGCAGTCTATTTTATGTATTGCCTGAGATTCAGATAGTTACAACTGTATTATATATATAATTTTTAAGCTTTTAATTAAAATGAAAATATTGTCAAAAATTACAACACACTGCACATGCATAAATTTTCAAAGACAATTTGAGCTACACAAATGTATGAATTTTATACACCAGTTGGAGTAATACAATACAGATAAGAAATTTCTAATTTCCTTTATTTTGCTCTATTTTAATTCAAAAGTACTTCAAAATGAATTTAAAAAAAATGATTAATTAACAATTTTTATTGATAAATGCATCAAACACTAAGAAAATAAACAGAATTGTTTGAAATAAATGATGGAAAACATGTCAAGTCTAACCTCATTAGCGTAGGAAAAAAAATAATAAATTGAAATCTTACTCATTTGGCAATGAAAAAATTTTTAGTGGGAAATTTATTTTAAATTAACCACTTAATTAACTGGAATAAATAGTAGCCTGTTCTATTCTAGACTATAATCTATCCCTATGCTAAATCTCATTCAATTTTGTTCAGCTGTTCTGGCATGACTAACAAACATCATCCATTCAAATTTTCACATTTATAATGGTAGTATTGATAAATGACTGCTGACTGGAGGAATTATCGAAAGGTATGTATTAAGAAGATTGGAATCCAATACACACATCACTACTAAGAGAAAAACTGTTGCAAGGCTGCAATGGATTGTTCTGCCACAGGAATTTGAACTTTTGTTGTAGCCAGAGTATTAACAAATTCTTTGGGAGTTAAATCTGGACTATATTATGTGTAATATTTATGCCACTAACTTCACTAAAAGTTAGATCGAAAGGTATGTATTAAGAAGATTGCCACTAATGCCACTAAATCACTGTCATATACGATTTAAATAGTATCAGACTGGAACTCATTTGACTGCTGAGTGGGGATATGTTTTCAGATAAAGTTAAACTGGTTACTCCTTAAACTGGTGATTGAAATCATTGTTGCACTATTTCTGATCACTGCTTTAGAAGATATTTTCAAATGGGAAAATACTGGTTCCCATATTGCTTTTGTCACTACTAAGTATTAACATATTGCCTTGGCTTTGAGGTCTCTTATCTTTCTGCTATAAAGATTAATGAGATAATATTGGATCATAAATGTAATGTGAATCTACAACAGCATAGATCAATGCTTATTTTACAGATCATGCATGACAAGTACAATACATCATACAAATTGGCATATAAAATTTGTGTGACACATTCTATAAATATTTGGAAGTTTGCTTTCAAAATTTAGGTGTCTAGAAAGTTATTAATGCAGCCCCATTTCTCATTTAAAGTATGTTTGAAAGTTAAGTTTATAGAGAAAGAATTAAGATAAGATATTTATTTAACTAAACTAATTTCTTTTTAGTTTTCGGTTTTTAACCAGTGCATTATTTTTCTTATTTTAACAAGATATTTTTCTAAATAATTTTATATTGCTCATCATTATTAAGTCATTATCAATTATAACATCTTGATTTAAAAATGAAAAGTTGTAATTTAATTGCTTCGATATTGTTAAACTAAAAATAATATTTCTTTAACTCTATTCTCCTTCATT
Organism: Argiope argentata; assembly: GCA_026289955.1. Lineage (NCBI taxonomy): Eukaryota > Metazoa > Arthropoda > Arachnida > Araneae > Araneidae > Argiope > Argiope argentata. The sequence goes on from JAOUZG010017314.1 coordinate 4,575,900, forward strand.
TCTTTTTATATTCCGTGAAATTTTTTTATAACAATTATCATTTTTACATTCTATCTTCTGTTCCTCAAGAAATTAATACTTGAAGTTCCAGTTCTCTATTAGATAGTTTTAAATCTAAGATTTAATAACATAATAAACTGTATTTTCTTATATTGTGAACTTTTTAATTATTCTGCTTTAATAATAATTAATCTTAATTTATAATTGAAACATAGTCATTAGTTAGCATTTTCATTAAATACTGAGTGAGCTTCTGAAACAGTTATATATAAAAATCAATAGTTGAAAATTAAAATAAATTTTAGGCACTAAAATCCTCTTTAAAAAGTCTTTAAATATTTTAAAAAATTGAAAGAAGAAATAAATAGGCATGTCTATAAAAATATTTAAAAATTCTCCTACTAGAAAGACTGTTTCTCAAAATTTATAGCTTTAAAATAAGAAAAAATTATACAAATCTTTACATTAAAGTTTTTTTTTGATACTTAATATTACTGTTTATAAATATTTTTATAATAACATTTCTCCTTCTAACTCACCAAGTCTTTTTATTGATACTCATATTCTATTAATGTAAGGGGCAATTACAATATAAGTTACGAGTTGTTATATCTGTTGCTGTTGTTGTATCTGAGCAAAAGTTATTATAGAACAAATTGAAGCTTCCCTGTAACACTGTATTTAAAAAAAATAAAACAATAATAATTAAAATAATATTTTACACGATTCATATTCTTTGCATATTTTAGTACTAATGGCACAAAAGGAAATCCATTCAGACAAATGTAAAATATATAATTTAATAAATGATTTTAAAAAGTCCATGATATGTACAAGTTCATGAATAGTAAAATGAGTATTACAGACATGATCAAGACTTTGAAACTTCAACAAACTTCCACTGTCCTCCACATGGACAACATCGAAGCCAACGTTGATCCCATGCTCTAGTTGCAGCAGATCGTGCTCCTGCTTTAAGCATTGAAGAACTGTAGCAACTGGTTAAAATAATAATAATAATAAAGTTTCAAACATATAATTAATATAGATCTGATAATGTTAGCACTAGATTTAATAAAAAGCTAAAATAGCCAACGCATATCTACTTATATATTTTAAAGAACATTAATATTATTCATTTTTCAATGGATTCAGATATGGAATAAAAAGATGTGCCTTTTCTTACTTAACTAAATACATACTGGGTAATTTATTCAGAATTTTAATAATCAAGTTGAATAAAAGCCTTGAAAGAATTAATTGAACATTTAAAAAGACTGCAAATGAATGATAAAAATTAAGCATTGTATTCTTTCTGCTATATAAAACAACAACAATTGAATGGTTAAAAATTTGTTTTAATCCTTAATATCTGAAAGACTACAGGAATATTAATGGCCAAGTAATCTTCTTTGCAACATGAAAAGACTTATTGAAATAAAATGCAACCAGATGCTGATTTTGTTTAAATTAAAAAAAAAAACAATAAATAAAATAGAGGCTTGCCAATTATACAGAAAAAACACAAATGTGGAAAAATAAGGTACTATAAAACTAAAAGCAGAAAATATAAGAAACAGAATAAGTATAAAGGCTATTATATATGACTAGTAACCTGTGGTGACCAACTGATTCACTTGGAATGTTAGTCATATATAACTTCATGTCCATGGCTCCATCAAATTGTCAACCATGTTATTAAATTATCTGTATTAACTCTTCTTATGTAGAAAGTAAGTACCAAGATATCAAGCACTATTAGAAACATAATTGTGATTTCTGTCTTCCAATTCTGTGTTATACCTTCCATTTTTTGTTTGTTAAAAGCTACACAAACATTAATTAGAATCCTTAATCAACAGAGTATTTTTTACCCCAACAATGGAAGGAAAACCAGTCATTAAATATTTGTTGAAATAATGAAAATAGATTGAATTTGAAGACAATAAATGTAATAAACTTGTCACAAATTAATGTATATATTAAAATTTGACAAAAAAAAAACTTTGCATAACTGTAGAATCGGTATCACTATAAAAGCAATTTTTATAACTCAAATTGGAATGAAATATGTGTACAATGTTTTTGGAAACTAAGAAAAAATATCCAAGTTTTATTTTCCAATAAATTTTTTTAAAAAATACTGCTTCCAAGTGCATGTTTCTACTGTCCTAAGCATATGTGTGTGCTAAATTTTGTTTGCAGCTTACATGTGAAACAGTCTGGACTCTAGATTACTAATACACACATATTCTTTTTTATTTTAATTGTTCTGATATTCACAGGGATGTGATTGGCCAAAAGGTAAAAAAGAGGAAATATCAAAAAGGATAAGAAACAACATGCAAAAAGTATGCATTGAATCATAAATTACAGAAAAAAATTATCAAAACTACAGTCCAACTAGTTTTTTTGTTTTATTTCAAAATGGTCATAAAAATAAGAAATTAATAGCATATGATTATCCCAAAGACACTTTTAAGTATATTATCCAGGAGAAATTTAAATGGACATAAGACAATAAATAGGAAGGGAAAGATGGTACTTTATTGCCAACATATTTCACTAGCATATTTTAATATACATTTCTTTAATGGTCAATAAACTTTTAAGGCATATCTTGTACAATTACTGGCTTTTTGATTTGTTTTTTAATGGTTTTTCATTGGTATGATTCAATATTAATTGTATAGTTTGGTTTTAAGTAATAGTCTCATACAATCGATAGTACAACAATCAACTTCATTTTATTTACAAGATTCAGCTGTAGGAAAAAATTGTTGCAAACAGGGTTAAAAAAAGGTTCTTATTTTTTTGCAATTTGATAGTTTACCAAACATTTTCTTTACTAGTTTCTTAAGCATTAGTTTTTTTGGGGGGGGATTTGATTACTTTACACAAATATATTTATTATTTTGCTAAGATATAGTTTTTTTTTTCTTTGGATTTGATTGCTTTACACAAACATTTTTATTATTATTTTGCTAAGAGCTAGTGTTTTGTAGTTCTGTGCTGTTAAATTCATGTTTTACAGATTTTTGCTCATTTTATATGTAGTATGACTTTTTAAAACTATTGAACTGCAGATTCCTTCAAAAGCCCAGAAACAAGATCAATAATGAATCTTATAAAAGAGGAAAAACATGAATCCATGAAATCCATCCCTGTAGTTTCATATTTATTCTGATTAAAAAGTAGAATATAACATAAGATATAAATAAATATACTGAAAAAAGTTTACAATCTTTCAATGTACTCTCAAGCTACTTTTTCTTCCTCTCAGTACTTTATTTACAAGCATATTTCAACTAGAGAAATACCTTATGTAAAATGTATGGTCACATGAAGTAATTTTAAAAAATCTAAAACTTACCGTGTACATTGCCGTACATGAGTGGGATTTCGACCTAGGCTAACATGCCTCACAATGTCACTTTTATGGTTTTGTGGAATGGTACCTTCAATAGTAGGTACTTTACTATTGTACTTTAAAAACTCAGGTTGAGAATAATATTCAAATTGTAAAGGGAGAGAGTTCATAAATAAGGCTGGACTTGCAACACCTATGAGAAAGGCATATATAAATATAAATAAATTAGATTCATGAATCAAATATAAGTATTATGCTCTGAATATGCATTTAAAGATCAGGATAAAAGCCATCATAAGAAAATGCCTAAGAGATAAATAAAAATAAAATTGAAGTAGTAAATAAACCATAGAAATACTCATATGCTTCCTAAAAATGTATTGATAGTTAGAAGGATGACATTGCAAATAGAAGCAAACCACGTATGAATATAGGATTTTAAAGGGCATAAATAAATTTTCTTTATCAATGATGTATTTTTGAATTAATTGTGTTTACATATATAAAAATCTACAACACATAAGTTGTCAACTTGTAGATAGACTTCAATTCAATAATAGAAAACAGATTTACAATATTGATGATAAAAGTTTGTAAACAATTTTATACATTTAACTTTTTTTTAAAACTATTTTTTCTATATGAAGGTGGAGAGACTAACAGACTGTTTGTAGATCAATTTTATCTAAACTTTTATGTAAAGACTACAGTTTCAATTTCATTTATCTATTAAATGCTTTTTGAGTTACTATTTTCAGATACAGCCATAAAAGTTAAAAAATGTGTTCTTT
>JAOUZG010017314.1:4593363-4634579 GCA_026289955.1 Argiope argentata
TATATATATATATATCAACTGAAAATAAATAATATAAATATTAATAATATATATAATTATTAAATATAAACAATATATATATCAACTGAAAATAAAATCTTACCAGATGCAGTTATAACAACAGCATCAGCAGCTTCTCTCAACAGAAATTTTAGATGAGTTACTTTTGAATAAACTAAAAATATGAGCAAACAAAAAATTCAGACAAATATATCTAGTTAGCAGCTATTTACAACTCAATTCTTTTTAAAACATTCTTAATCTTTTAGAAATATTACTGAACTTTACAATATTATCCAAACAATTCAGGAAATACATATCTTAATGCAGGTGTGGGGGGGGGAGAGAAATAAGCATTAATTGCATATTTCAATCACAGTTTCTTATGGAAACAAAATTTGTAATGTTTTTAACTTCATTTTTAAGAAGTATACATGCTGATACTAACTGAATTATAATGTATAGATTCGATTCTCTTTTTTATAAAATGTTAAAAATATATATTCAAACATCATGTTATGCTCTAAAAAACCTTTTTAGAGTTCTTTCATTATTTCTGAAGCAAAACAGAAATATAAATTATACTACTTTCATAGTTTTACAAAAATAGTGCTAATTATTCAGAAGTATAGATGAATGAATATTTAGTGCATGGAGAGGAGACTATGCTTAAAGTTTTCTCATTGTGCTCTCAAATATTTGTTTTTTTTGTTTTTTTTTTACATAGCATTTAATAAATACACTTCATAAGATTTATATTTTCTTTAGAGATAGATAAGTATCTGTGAATCACATGCCATTTAGTCAAACCTCTATGGGGTGTACAATGTGCTTAATACTAATTTTTAGCATATATAAAGCTAATGAAAAATTGGAAAGCAAAAACTTGATTGTGGAAAAGAGAATACACAAAGGGTACAAACTAGTACATTACAAGTTAAGCCAGTATAACAAATGTCAACATAAGTTAAAGAATATTCTAAAAGTTCGTTAGAACAGAAAACTTATATTTAATAGTTACCAAAATTACCATTTACTAAATATCAAATTTAATATTGAATACAGATTAATATATTACAAAATATTGAATCTTAGCATTTGAAAAGACATTCATAACTAAAGCATATCCTGAGATTCATTCATAGTAAATGAAATGATTAATCGAACAAAATTATATTATTTACAATGTATATGCTTAGTTATACTTTCATTTATTCTATTATTTCATTATTCTATTATAACTTTCACAATTAAATTACAAACATTCTTAACAGAACTATTGATTATGATATGAAAAAAATGATTACTCTGTTTATCACCAGCCAAGCAAGTAGCATGAGAATTTAGGAAAAAGCTTGAAAATGGTTCACATGTTATGATGCATTCATCTGTATAGAATAAAAAGGAAAAAAAAAACAATAAAAAATGTATCACTGACAATATATATATATATATATATTCACTAATAACACATGATATAAATAAAAAATTAATAACAAATTTTTAAAACCCAATAACACGGAATAAGCCTCAATAAATAATCCAAAAATGTAAAAAAGGAAAATCAAAATATTAAATAAATAAAATCTGCTTTATGTATTTGGATATTTTACTTGGCTTTAAAGTGTTTAAGTTTTCTGAAGGAAATAAATAGTATTAATAAAATACTACTACTACTACAACTAATAATAATAAATAAAGAAGCTTTGAATTTTCATGAAAGCGACAGTCTTACCTTGAATTACTTTTAAACCAACTCTGTAACAATGCACAGAAGATTGAACAAGTCCATCTGTAGTGACAATTAAAAAGTCTCCACCTGCAATGAAATTAAAATATATAGATATTAACACAATTATGATGAAAAAAACGGGGTATCTCATTTATAATTCCAAATAAGTTTAAACATGAAAATGATTATCCAGTTCATTTTAGAATGGCCACATTACTTGGAATAGATTTTCAAGCATACAAGTTATATAAGATAAAAATATTAAAATAGAAAACAGAAAACATAATTTCATGTATGGTTTTGACTGTAATTAAATCTATTTACTGAAACTACAAAAATCTTATGTTGCTTACTTTTAGCATAACATAAATCTGTAACTTTTATTTTACTTCTAAACTGTCCCAAAAGCTCAGCTGCTGTTATTATATTTCCATCTGATTGCAGAATTAAGACAAATACCTTAAAGAAAACATAAATAGTAAAACTAGTTCTGATGTTAAACAATGGAGCATTTAATAACTTATTTTCTAATTTAAAACAAAAATTTATTTAATGATGCACTTGGCTAAAAAACATAGAATAAGTTTAAAATGTTTAGAACACTTCAAAAATTTCAGAACTCAACTAATAAATAAATAAAATAAAAAATAACAAGAACAGTATTAAATGGATGATACATTAATATTCTTACTATGTAAGACAGAGAAAACAGACCAATAACAATAATATTTCAGAATATGAAAAAAAAAAAAAAATAATGATTTATTGTCTGATGGAAAAACAAACGATATAAATCAATAATTTAATAAAACAGTTAAGACTCATATATTGAAATGTTCCAATTAACATAATTATTTTTTAGGAAAGTCATGAATAGTTTAAATTACTATTTTGACATTTAATATATAGATTCCAAATAATAATAACACTGAAACAAATATATTTCCTTACTGTGAAACTTATTAGGCAATATATTGTAATGAAATGTTATTATTTATTATAATTAAATGATGATGAACCACACTAATAAATAATTTTTAGAAGATTCATCAGATTTCTTTTTTTTTCTAGTAATGTTTCTGTCTAGAAATGTTTCCTATGTATTTCATGCTTTTATAAAAATTATAAACAAATTCTTTATAATGTCTTACAACTTCACAATCAATAAAAGTGCTATGAAGGTGGTTATCTAGTTAAATCATGATTAAAAGGAAATATTTTTTCCATTATTGATTATAGCAAGCTAAGTTAATCAAAAGTTTTATTTTAAAGTTAAAATATTTGCCATAAACTAGCAATATTTTTATTTTATTTATTATATAAAAGAAACAAGTACCAATAAAAGGTACAGTTGATTCAAGAAAAAGAGACACTGACTAATTATCTTGTAAATATTTCAATGTCACCAAACAAGAAGAAAAATATTGATATTATAAAACAAATATTAGGGGGAAAAAACCATATTTACCATGCCAGTTGTTGTTATGGCAATCAATCCCTCACTAGGCTTACTACCAAACTGTTTCAATGATGGATTAAAACGAATGAATGAATATTTTTCCAGATACAATGGATTATCCTTCTTCTCCATGTTAAGAGCAATCTAAAAGATACAAATATTACCAGTTATAAACTACTTGGATCATCCAGTTAATTAGGTCAAATAAAGATACTTTTATTGGAAATTTAAAAAAAACAATTCATTAATAAATATTTATGGAAATCAGATTTTATAATGATATTCCAGAAATAAAACCTTTTATAAAATGTATCTCCTGAATCATAAATTTTTACAATGACAATTCAAAATTTCTATTACAAAAAAATACCACAATTTAAATTTTTTTTCGTATGTTTAGTAATTAAATAAGCTTCAAATCAATTAAACCTAATACCAAAATTTATAATTAGACTTTAAATCAAACAATTGGTGAAATAGTGTAAAGTGTAAAAGAGTTGAAAAATAAAATTCATGAAAGAAAATAATATCTGTTATAGCTCTTTCTTTATGCGTTTTTTACACCAATTAACATTAATTATGTATTCTTTCAATAACAATTTCTTAATAAGTTAATGCATAGCATTAAAGATTTAGTAAAGAAAATGAAATGATGTGATAATTACTTTTTTGCCATTGTGAAACCAGGCAGCAGCAAGGATATATTCTTCAAAAGCAGTAGTTGTAATTTGTGCCCACTCATTCAGCAGGAAATCCTGCGGCGAATTAAAAAAAAAGATGTGAATAAATTTTTATGATTGCAATAATTGCAATGTAAATGCAGATAGTACATACGTATAATACCAATTTTATAAATTGACTTGCCTAAGTAATATTATAACAAAGAAAGAAAAAAAAAAGCGAGTGTACCTCACTAATTCACAGACCCACCCACGTTACCTCTGAGCCTTTATATTGATCCTCTCTTTTTCTCAATGACTACTACTTAAACAGATTTTTTCCCTTCTCTATCATTCAGAGCAGCTTGCCCTACTGCGTCAATTATTTTTCCCGAGATCTTCAAATGAAGGCACCTTTATTAGAACATTTTCTACTCTACAACTACTGATATGTTCTTGACTTTTTTATTTCTAATATTTGATCGTTTATTATAGTTGAATTTATGCTTTGGTTTATTATTGTGTGTCTCTTTGTTTTTTTTTCTGTGATTCTGTAAATCTGAAGCTTCTCTTAGACTTTGAGCTTAGGAATTTTTCGGGTCATGACGGATTTTCTTTTTTAGACTATAGTCAAATCCGTTAACAGAAAAAAATTCCCTCTTTTTAGAATCCCTGCCCGATGGTGACCCTTGAGAAAGTTATAATGTCGGATTTCTTACACCTATAGGATTCTACTTTAGCTTTTACCTACTTTTGATTTTGCTCATTTTCATTTTTATTTTGGCTTCTATTTTGGTTCTAATTTGGCTGTGTTTCTCTCTCTCTCTCTATATATATATAATTTTCAAGTAATGTTATGAATCAAATAATTAAAAATATGAATCAACTTATCAGATGTTTAAATAATGGTTACTTCTACACAGTAGGTCTTCAGTATTTTGCATGTAAAAAATTTCATTAAAAAATCTTTTGAATGGAAAAAGAGTTATAAATTTTTTAAACATATGCTAAATGCTTAAATACAACATTTAAAAAAGCTATTGACTTATGAAACAATAGACTAACTAAAAAAATATTGATCAGCTAGCAACATTTAAAGCACAAGAGAAAAAAAAAATTCTAAGATGAATGTTTTGAAATTAAGGTATGACTATAATAAACTGAATGAAGACAGAAAATTAAATACTCAGAAAATATCATCTTTTATTTACATAATTACAGAGCCAAAAGACAATTGTCTAATCTGCCTATTTGATAATCTGGCCATATTTTAAGAGACTGACTTGAAATTATGTATAAAGGAAAAAGCATAGATTTGAGACCTTTGTTGAAACTTTAGTTACAAATTTAATGCTACTGATGCAAATTCATTTATAAAATAAATTTAAAGATTTTTTTAAAGGTTATGTTATAGTATTATTTAGTGCTGAAAATAATATCAATGAATCAAATATTAACCATTATAACAAAAAGCCTTGTTTACCAGTCATAATTTCCCATTTTAAATAATGATCCAGATTTGGTTTTACATGATTTGAAATCTTTTTTTTTTAAACAAAATAGTGGATGTTTTTTGAAAATTCATTATCAATTCATATGCTAATTGTCTGGCAGTAATAAATATAATATTATAAATTAGATAGAATTCTCCAAACATTTATTTCATCAGTGCTTCATCAAATAATAAATTTTAAGTTTTTGAAGAAACTCATTATATTTTTATAGGAAGGTCTAATTTTTATTGTTTCATCAATTGTAAATAATTTTAAGCAAATGGTATTAGTATCACAATTCATCAAAACTGAAGTCAAATAGAGTGGAGAAAATTATGTGTAACTTAAATGTTGCATTTTTAAAACAAAATAATTTATCTTGATAATGGTTACAAATCAAATGGAATTGTGATGAAACTTGTATTATTGTAAGTACTATGAAAATGAGAAAAATGAAAATGAGAGGAAATGAAAAAATTAGAAAGAATATCGGATCAAGTCTGATTTTATTAATTTCTAATAAAATTCACAAAAAGCTTAAAACATATAAGACTCCAAACAGTAATTAAATTATTTGACAAATTGTTTTTTTAAAACAAGAAAAAAATTAAATAATATGACTAAACAATTATAATGGAAAAGTTTGTATATTGTAATTAACTCTTTGACTTGCAGTAACGTAAAATAATATCTGACAAGAGAGATATTCTGTACAAATAAATCTGCTTAGATAATTTAAAATTACAAACTTTCATGCCCCAAACTTGAATTCCTCCTACAGCATCAGCTATCAATAATTTGGTAGCACTAATATCCCATTCTAAGCATGTGATATCTTCACCATGACTAAGGACTCTGGAATGTAACAAAATATAAGAATCTTAAATGAAAACAATTCTACTGATAGTATATGCAGTGATTAGATGATGGTTTGAATTTTTCTTTTCTTAACATTGAATCCTATTAATATAATGTTAAAATATAAAAGATAAAATGACTTTGTTTTAGTTAATTCAAAGTAAAACTAATTAATTTTTTCCAATGTTTAAATTGTTCATTGTTAAAAATGTTTATTTGTATAATTAATGCATTTAAAGTATCAATCACTTATTTATTGACTATATAGTATTTATCAAAATTATCAAAAAGTGTTACTTTCTGTCTTTAGTTTTAAAATTCTTTTCCTAAAAACGTTTGGACCAAGTGTTAATAAATTAAATGAGAGTATAATTTTAATTTTTATAAAAATCTTTTTTAGATTTTAATTAATTTTTACTACATATTTAACATGGAAAAGTTAGATACATATTAATCAATGGTCTTTTTCTTTATATTATTAAATTATGATTTAAAGGTTATATCCCTTATAAGTAACAAACATTTTAGTTATTCTACACAAATGTGAAACAATTTTTTTTTGTGGGGGGAGGGTTCATGGTAGAAAAATTTGAAAATATGGAAAGCAATATTTAATTAAATAACAAACTATTTGCTCAACAGTTTATACAACATATCTAATTACACAGTCTTATGAATTAGATAAATTTCTATTATGAAGGAAAAAGTGAAAATACACTAGATTTATATGTAAATTGCTTTTTAGTTGAACAATTGAAATTTCTTAATAATTCATTTAATGTATGTATATTTAATCACCCTTTCTCAGAGATCTTCATTAAATAATGAATATAGAACAGTAATTATATCTAGTATTCCATAAAGCAGGAGAATATAATTATTAGTTTTTGTCTAACTACAATATTTAACTTCCATGCTTCAATACTTACTCATAAGCCTCCCATGGCATATTTAAATCAGCTACATATACATGGACTTTTGATATTTTAGCTGTTCCATCATGAAGATCAGTGTTTGAAGTAAATGCAACTGTATTTCGGCTAGAAACTGAAAGAATTGATTTCCCTTCAGTAATCCTAAAATAAAACAGCTTTTTAGAGAATTTGCAGTATGCATACAATTCATAATTTATATAAAGTATTATTAAAGTTTTTATAATAAAAATAATGTAGTTATTAAATTCAAATAAAAATTTATACAAAATCAATTGATAAGTATATGTTACAACCAATCAATAGAGCCTTAAGAAATTTTTAAATATTTTTAGTTGAATTTCACATGAACTTTAAATGTATGGAAAATTTTATTTATTATTATTTTTTTTTATAAATACCAACAACTTAAAGTTTTTCTATTCCTTAAAGCTATCAATACAATACAATAATTGAAATTCTGTAATGGAATATTTATACTATGACATAACCAAACAATAACTTTTATTTAAAGAGAATATAAATTTTAAAATTATAATTAACTTTACTACCATATTACATAATAATTGCTCAACATTCCAAAAATGTTATTTCAAGAGATGCATCAAATAATATACATAGCCCATTATCAGAAGTGATATAAACCAAAATTATAGAAAATAACAATAAATGTTCAGAAATTTCATTGTAATATTTTCATCTCATGATTTCAATACAATATTCTTATGATGAGAATATTGTAATCTTATAATGAGAATGAACTATTAAAACTCTTAAAAATTTTAAGTAATAATCTGTGTTACATGCTTATTCAAACAGCTTATTTTATTTTCATTTCACAACTTACAATCAATTCATGGGTGGATTTCATTTAATACCTCTGGCATAAATACATATCTTTAGAAAATTCCAATAGAAGATGGCCTCTGATTTTTTATTAGATTAGTTTTAAAGTTGTACAATATGCAGTGTTAATATATATATATGACTTTTATATTCAATTCCATTTTCTTATAGATAGGATGTAAAATGTATATAATCAATATTTATACTTTTGTCTTAATAAAATATTATTAATTGAATAAAATGAGTTTTGGAAATTATTTTTTTCCTCCTAATATAAATTCTCTCTCTATTATGATAGAGTGAATTATAAAGTTTAAAAAGATAAAATATTTTAAATTTTAGAATTCCACAGTTGGAATTTGAATTATTAATAATATTTTTATATATTTACAAGGTTGTCTAAATTTGTAATAGTAGATGAGATTAATCACTTTTTAAGTATGGTTCATATGCTAAATGCATGGGAATTACTAACAAAGATACCTTTCCTAGCTTATGAAAGCCATTTCTGTATGATGCAGAAGAAATATAATAGCAACCAATTAGAGTTTTAAAATTTAAATTGAATAAATTTTGAAGATGTAATACAGAAGAAATGTACTTATAAAAAATTAGAATTCTAAAATTTAAAATGAATAAATTCTATTCATCTTACATCTTATTTGGGATAAAAAGATCAGTGAAAATAAATGATCACCAAAATTATATATATATATATATATAAAGGCAAGGCCACTGTTTATGCAACACAACAAAATAACACAATTAAAAAAATAAAACAAAAGCATAATGTCATTAAAAGTACATCATAGTAAGAAATCTTGAATGAAATAAAGATTTATGATACAATATTATAAAATTTTTATAGAAGCTTAAATTTAATCCAAAAAATATCTTGCAAGGAAACATGCATTAAGAATAAATAATTATAATAATAATCAAACTTTTTTCATAAAACAAGCCATTTTTCTGAAACTTTTAATAAGTATGCTTAATTGCTTATTATTTCAATGAGTCAAATATTTCCATCTAGGTGACAAACAGTGATCAATTTAATAAAATTATCGAGAGAAAATATCAAAAAATATTCAAATGATTTAAAAGAAAAAGGGTATGTTTTAAATATTAAACAAACTATTTAATAAAACAATAATATGTCTTAAAAATCCTTAACTTACAACCAGCAATTTTTTAATGAATCCTATTATAAGAAATCATATATTTACTAAATTTTAATTATATATATATAACTTTATATTAGCTGCACATATTTTTTGCTCCCAATTATCACACACATATTGACAAAGCAAATATGCGGCTTTAGTAATTCCTATCCAGATATAAGTTCATTTATTTTCCATATTCAGTTTAACCATATATATTTCAATTGAAATATATTCAAAATCTTGATACAGAAATATGCAATTATTAATACAATTTGTCGCTAAATTGAAAGAGAATGAGTGTACTAACCAGTCAGTATTCAGAGAAACATTTGCATTTATTCGTCTGAGAACTGAATAAATATGATCCATCGTTGATAATTTTAGCAGTTTTTTTCTTTTATTAAATAAAATTTATATAATTAAATTTTATCAAACAAAATTAAGACACAATAAAAGTTTTGACTATTTAATTTAATCAGTAAAATTTGATTTAATCATTGCTGTATAGCATTTCAAATTTTCGGCTGGAAACCGTGTAAACAAACTTTATCAGGTACAAATACCGTGAAACTGTGTGTATTGGAACGGTAAACGTAAGTGCAATGAAAAATATTCTGATAAAAGTTTCAAAGTGTATAAAACCATTTACACACATAAAATAGTTCAAACCTCTTTATAAATTTTCTAAATTACTCCCTGAAATTACATATTCAGTTTGTTTTCTGTAAAGACGGCAGAATATTGATATTTTTTTTTACCCTGGTAGATAGTTTTCTTTCCAAGGTGGCTCTCAGTTTTCCCGTGGTCGGCGTAAAATTTCATTTTTGATTCTCACTTGCGGAAAAGTTGATAAACAGTGCTGGCTAATTGCTATTTAACGTCATTATGCTGTTTTTGTTGCAGTTTCCGAGATTGGATATATTACAGCTGAATTTGTTTTCAATGAAACTTTTAAAATTTTCTTACTAGATGTGAGGAGATACTGGGAAAATGGGACTTATATTTTCCCGATTCCGGGTAAGCGCATGATTTTTACTTGTTTATTATTTTCTGTTTTGATTTTGAGATATTTAAAAATATTTTATCCAACGTATTCATTGACTGAAAGATGATTAAAATGTTCATTTTTAATTTGGATTATTAATATACTTTGTAAGCTACCACTCGCACCTATCTGAATATTTCTTAAATTTGTTTTTTTAATCAAATTTTTTATTTGTTTTGGTATTTTATTAAAGTTTTATAACTATAGCCTTGTGCAAACTATTTAATCGTCGGGATTTCATGATTTCTTCTATAAAAATTAATATGAATTTTAATTTTTTCTGTGACGTGTAAAATGTATTGCATTATATTTGACGATTACGGATGCTTTTCGAATGCTCTTAAAAATTTCTTTATTTTAGATGTGTATGTAGAAATATAAGTAATTTCTGTTTACTCCTATTAGGACTAATGAATTTTAATTTCATAAACATTATTATAATTTTTATACATTTCTATGAAGAGTTTTTTAATTCATTACACTTTCAAAATACACCAGATATAGATTCACCAATATCATAAATTATATATTTTATTTAACAAAATATTTCTTAGCATTAATGCTGCTTTAAATTTGACACTGTTTTCATGCTTGTTTTCTGAAGCTTACTTTCATGACCTTACTGAAATATCTGGGAGTAAGCCAAGAGAAAAGTTCTTGATCCAAGTAGGTTGGAAAACATCCAGTACCTCTTTAAATAGATAATTTTTTATAGCTAAATTTAAATTAATTTAAAAAAAAAACATTTAAAAGACAATTTTAAATAATGTGCATTCTCTTAAAATATCTTTAATTATTTATAATTGTCATTATGTTTCTCATGAATTTGGATCTTTAATTTCCTCTTTTTTTGCTGTTATATTTATTTACTAAACCAATATTTTAAATATTATGACTCTTAAATATTTGTTTCTGGCAGGTATTAATGAATTATTTTGATTATATATTGTAGAATTATCATCAAAATGATGCAAATTTTTAAACCATTGTTTTTATATTACATATAAATATTAAAAAGTTTTACTCTTAGTACTACCTGATAATTCATAATTAAACAATTAATTACTCATTTATAAACAATAATTAGTTTCTTTATTTATACATTTCATGCAAATTACCTTTTTTATTCAAACATTTATTTTTTCAAGAAATTGAAATCATCTATTTTTTTTAATACCTCTATGTTTTAAATTCATTCAAAATTAATCTAGCCCTTAATTTGATTTTTGATAATTTTTTTAAAATTAAATAAATAAAATATTAATAATATTGGATATGCTTAACTCATACTTAAAAATATAGTTGTTTGTGTAAAATTATAATGAAATTTTTTTTGAAAATAATTTTTTTAATATTAAAAAAAATGCAATACAAAGAATATTGAAGAGATATTAGTAATATAATATTTTTATTTAAAAATTAAGAAAAATTATCATTCTAAATAATTAGTAAGCTTATTTTTATCTGTTTAAAAATATTACAATATAAATAAAATGATAGTAATTTAAGTTTAACAAATTATTTGTGAGACTTGTTTTCTGGTCCTAAGTTTATTTATGAAATATAACATGGATCATCATATTTTTATGTAGCCTTTGTAGCTTGAATTTCTCTGTTGCAAGTAGAATAAAAAAATGTCGGTTACAATTAATTTTTTAATGCTATGAAAGTGATTAAACAACATATAAATTGAATATGGAATGTCAAACTACCAAATTTTGTAAGCTTTTGTCATCTGTTAGGTTTTAGCATTATCTAATCTAATGGTCATTATAATTTAATCTCTAATAGAATTTCATGTTTAAGAAATTTAGTGAGGTATTTCTCTAACAAAATTCTGTATGGTGACTGTATTATTTTCTTGATTCAAATCTAAACATGAATAATCCATAAAAATGTTTCTTACTATTTACAACATTCATTATATTTTCTTGAATAATAGAATTTTTTTTAATCATTTTTATCTATTTCCAATTGAACTTCTTCTTCTTCTTTTTTTTAATTTAAGCTTCCTTTCCAGTTTCTACTTAAGTATTTATTTTTAGCCACTTATCAGCAAAGTAACAAATTCAAGCATGTTAATTATAGATATGACCTGCTTTTATTGATCTAGATATTTGACCAGTAAGAAAGCAAAAAGGCCAGTAAGCTATAGAGATTACTTATGATAAAAATTTTGATCCTTTCTCATTTTATAAGAAAACTCTTTTTAGATTAGTTAAAAACTCATATAAGCATCTGTAAAGGCATTTGGTGATAAAGCAACTATTTTTTAATATATGTAGTTATTTGTTTTTTCAATAAATTTGTAGATAGATTTATTTACCCTGTGTTCAAATTAGAGAGTAAAGATTTTTTTTTTTTTAATAAGATGATTAAAATTATCAAGAGGGGGCAGAAGATAGGGCAAAATATTTTAGAACTATTGGATAAATAGTATTATTTTAACTATGATTGAAGTCTCTTCCATATTTGACTCCACATATATAGAGTAATAATTTTAAAGAGTTCAAAATAAGAAAACAAATTTTTAGTTTTTTTCATTATTATTATTATTATTTTTTTTTGATATTTTGTTCATATATTTTTTAATGCAAATATTAAGAGAAAAATTACTAGAAATTTATTTTCAAACAAAATGAATATTTTGATTTGCAGAAGAATATTGTATTAATAATTTGAATAATTTCAGGCTAAACCTTCAACTAAAGAGCTTTTGGAGGACCTTCAGAAGGTAACTGCATTATTTTATTATATATGTTTAAAATGTAGCAATATTAATGTAAAAAAATGCTATTTTTAAACTAATTTTCTTTAAAGAAAATTATCTAAAGTTATAAAATCAAATGTTTAAAAAATTTTTATTACCTGTTTGATGCTTTTTAATTTAATTTTTTTTATTTACTAGCTTTAATGAGGAAAACCCATAAATATCTGTTATATTTCAGTTTATGGAGTAGTACTTCTTTTCTATTTGTAATATACTTTTAATGCCTTTGGAGTTAAGAAATAGATGAAAATTTTGGTATAATTATATGTTTATTTATTTCATGCTTAATTTGTTCATTAGTGTGTAATCCACAATTTTTCAAAGGTTAATTCTTAAACTAAATAAAAGCAATATGAAATTATTAAGTGAGAAAAAAATACAAGACTACTAATTTTTAAAAATGGAGTAAAATAATTGAATATAGGCTTATATAGATGTTGGGGGGGGGAGGGGGAGTAAAAAAAATTAATATTTTTAAATGTGCTGTTTTTTTGTTGTTGCTATTTAACATAATATTTTAAAGAAATTAACAATATGACATATTTTGTATGTAAATAAAATTTTACTTCAATCTGTTTTAAAATTTGCATGATAAGTCCCAATACCTTTTGTCGGTCATAAAAATAACTTAGAAGGAAAGTAATATTTGGTTATAAATACGATTGTAAGGAAAATGTCAGTCTGAGAAAAAATTATTATTAGTTCTTATTTCTGATTTAGGTTATTCTAATTAAGTGGTTTTTATTTTTTTAACTGTATGAAACATTCCCAAAATAAAAAATCCTGAGGAATTATTTTTTGAATTTATTCATCTATGCAAAGATTAATTTTATGGACAATGATGGAAATTTAAAATTCAAAATTCCATTTAATATGGTTGTTTTAAATTAAAATATTTTTTTATATGCATGCATTATGCAAAATTTGTCGTGTTCTTTTAAATTATGCAATCTAACACTTAACAATACTATGCTATTTTATATTATGTAAATTTTTCATTATGTACAGAACAGAATTTTTATACAAATTATTGCTCTGAATTTTTGAATATCAGTATTCAATCTAAAAGTGTAACTTTCTTTATATCTTTTTAGCTGCTCAATCTAATAAACAGTAGTAAAATCCTTTGTTAATATTCTTGTGTAATACTTTTCTCTTCAAGGAAATTGATGCTTTAGAAGATTATAAGCGAAGCACTGAAGTTCAACAAAAAGCAGTTGTTGGATCTCTAGTATTTTATTCAGTACTGCTATACATTATTGTAGCCTGTGTGTTTCTCTTCTATTCTTATCCAATAACAACTAAAGAGCGCATCATTTATGCTATTCCTTTTGTCATTTTCCCATTCTTGTAAGTATGATTAATCTATTTTATTAATATGTCTTCTTCCCTGCAATATTGTGCAATTCAGTATTCTTGAAGAAAGCACAAAATTTGCATACGTAATTTATTTGAATAAATTTTAATTATTCAGATGTTTTTTTTAAATAATTTTTTAGATCTTTGAATTATATTTATTTAAACATTAGCTATTATATACAATTATATATACAATTATAAGCCTTATATATTATACAAGTATAAGCCTTTCTTTCTGTTTTTGTATTTAATTTGAATTCATACCTCTTATAAGAATATATTTATTTATTTTTTATGCTCTTTTTCTGATATTCCAAATTTCTGAAATATTGTGCATTTATATGTTCTAGTGATAATAGGGTATTTCAGTTTCAAAACTTAATAATCAGATACTTGATTAATTTAGATTTCATACAAGAGTTGCCATTTGATAGTAGACTTTGTGATTCTGAGAGAAAAGAAAAGAAAAAAAAGGGGCGCAATGAAATATCTCAATAAATAAGAAGTTAAAAATAATAAGGATTAATTTTTTAAATTATACTTCTAATCTTATTTGTAAAAGTTGGAAATAAATATCTGTTAAAAATTAAATGCATTGGATATCAAACTGAAAAAGTAGACCACTCATACAAATATTCTAAGTTGATTAGAATTTTAAATATATTCCATTTATATATGTTTTACTTTTTAATGTTTGTAGGAGAATTTTCTTTTATAGAATATTCATTATGGCTTAGTTTCCTTACATTTTCAGCACTGATATATATTTATATTTTGTGGTGGTAAATTTATTTATTTTGTTTAACACACTTATAAAACCATGTGTCGAGATGTTTTTTAAATTTAATTTTTTGTATACATAATTAAACATTTACCTTGCATTTCAAAGTTGTAAGCTTGAATATTGATAATTTTTTTATATTATATTTTTGTATACATGAATGTCAGAAAGTATAAAATATCTACCAAATAAGTAAATTTGTAAGCCCATTCATTGTCTTTAGATTTTGAAGGGCTTATGATCCACTACCAATATAAGAAATAATTAATTTAGGATTATGAGCTTGAAATATATTATCTCATTTTGAATTTTAATATATCTGTAAATAATGATTAAATTTTTGTTGAAATTGTAGTTTTCTGTTGTAACGTTTAAATCATTGTAATACTCCTTTTTTTCTCTTTCAGACTTTATATTTTAAAGAAATTTCTACAGTGGTACTTTCTTCAGAAAATACGGCATAATGAGGAAAATTTACTTGAGCTCAAAAAGAGAAAAAAGTCTTTATTGGAATTTGCAATGGAAACTGAAACTTACAAAGTTGTGAAAGAATTGCTTGAAAAATATGATCCAGTTTATCACAGAAAAGTGAATATTTATTTAATAATTTAAATTTGATTTTCTAAGAAACTTATATTGTTTTCAGAAAATGTTCCTTGTGCTTATGTTTGGTATTCCTGTTTATGAATTTCTAAAAGTTTTAAAGGTTAAAAAAAACTGATTTTTGTATTTTAAATATAGCAATCTTTTACTGTATATAAGAATTTATAGACTCTTAATCTGTGATACTTATATTCTAAAATCCTCAGTATTTTTTGTGCATGCATTAGGATGAGTTTAATAGGTCTAAATAAGGGTAAAAATAAAGATGAAAGGAAGTGATACTTATGTGTAATAATAAAGTAAATTTGATTATTCACAGATTAAAATAAAATAATAAGGTCAGAAGTGATGCAGTACTTGCATACATGAGAAGAAAAAAGTATCTAATGTCGTTGAAATCAAGATTATTGAATTCTGGAAATGTGTCCATCTTTCTACATCTCACCCCTTAGTGAGATAGAATCATCAAAATGTGGTCATCTCTGGATTCTGAAAGAAGCAAAATAGCTCTAGAGATAAATTTGAATCTATCTTCATTTAAACTTTGAAAAGTTCAAAGGTTGCATTCATTGAAGTTAAAGGCCTGTTTTATATCACTTTGAGTTAATTAGTAGTTTTCAAAATGAAATTGCATTTATTTTGGGATTTAGCTATTGCTAATATGAAAAATTAAATAAAATTTTAAATAAGAAATAAATTTTTCAAAAAATATAATTTTTGTTGTTTGTCTCTCAAGCTACTTTAAACCCTTTATTTTATTTATCAGGACTTTATTTTACTTATCTGAAATGAATCTTGGAGAAAAGGGCATTTAGAGATTTTATGCTTATAGGAAAGTTTCTGTAATATTCTGTAAATAGTAATTTTTGTGTAATAAAACAATTTTTAAAATGGTAATAAATTTGAGAAGGTTTTTTTTAAATATTTAAATAATTTATCACTTTTTATTTTTGTTATTTTCTTTGATATAAATAAACATATAATCTTTTAGATTTTTGAACCCAAACCTGCAATTGAAGCACCACCAACACCATCTTTAAAAGGCTCATTTGGTGAAATGGGTATGTTCTGCATTTTAAAAATAATTGTTTTGAAATGAATAAAAATTATCTTTTTGATGCTCTAATAAACATTTCAATAAATGAAGAAATATATATTTTGTCTCTTTTTATTCTCTTTGTGTTCTTTTATTCCCTGAGAAAAGAAAAATATTGATAGAAAAATATTTATCATTTTCCTCTTCTTTCATCTGTAATAATAAACTTTTTTTATTATTAAAAGAATGAAATTTACCTTATAGCTGGAAATCCTTGATTGAAACTATAAATTTTTATAAATTTGCTTATCAAAGATTTAAAAGCAGCATTAAAAAATAAATGAATAAAAAGTATGATTTAATCTATTGAAAATTTAAAGACTATTTTTTTTATGGAAATATGTTTACCTAATTTATTCTATGTAAAAATTCGTGAGTATGTTATTCTTGTGTTTTTAATTTTAATTATCTATTGTCATATGGGATATTCAGTTTATTTTAATCGTCTCTTCATTGCTGTAAAGGCATTATTTGAATTGTTCTAGATATTTTAAAGTTTCTGCTTATTGTTATATGGATTACATTTCTTATGATACTTCATCTTATTCATGGAAAAACACATTCCTCTCTTAATCCCATTTTCATAAACTAAATTTTGTATTATGTAATGTAATTTCTTGCTTATATATTAAAATTTATACTGAAAGCTTAGAAAATGGAATTTTATTTTAATCTTTACTGTTTTTAAACCTGCTATTTAATACAAACTTTTATATATTTTTAGTTCTTGTCAGTTATAATTTTTTAAGATTGTATTTCCTTAATATTTTTCACTTGTTCTTGCATTTTTATGTTTTATATCTTTCACATCAGCTTTTCTCTGAAGTCTTATTATTTTTTTTTCTTTCTGAAACGCTTTGTAAAAAATAATTGCAGGCAGGAATTTGCTAATTATTCTTTTTTTAAAAATTTTGTTTTATAATCTTAAATTATATGTGATTTCTATTTCATATGTGATAAAAAGGCATAATATTCCTTTTTTTTTTTAACAAACTCTATCTGCTGGAAATTTAATTGACTTGGAATTTCTTGCTTTAAACTTTCATATTTAAAATTTTTGTACTTTTTACATTTCTTAGTTTTTCATGAAAGACTTATCTTTTAAAATAATTTTGAACTGAAATTTTAATAAAAATTAATTTAAGGATTTTAAAATCTTTTTAATTTAATAAATTAATTAAATTTAATTCTTTCAAATTTTTATATTTTATAATTTTGGTGTGCAAGCATTAGAATATATCAAAATACTTTTTTAAAAATTTCCAAATTGAGCTATAAAAAAAAATATCTTAAAGTAAGAAACTTATTATTCCATTTGTTGATTTTTATGCTTTTACATGTTAATCATATTACCTTATTTAGATTAAGAACATCAAATTATTTTAATAAAAATCGATTTTTATGGTATTTTTATTTGCAGAATTGAGGCGACGTAATGTTTCTCCAAGAGGAACTTCTCCTAGTCCATTGGGAACTCCTGGCCAAACTTTGACTATAAATACCTCTGCAGGTGCTCCGAATAGTTTTCAATTTTTTACTGGAAAATCCCCCACTAACCCTCCTTACCCCACTGCATTTTTTCCAAGAGGTGGTCAGCATTTTGGTATGTGAAATCTAACATTAACACTATTAAAACTGATTTATTTGTATGGTTGCTAATTGTTATGCATCTTGAATCTTTTTGATGCATTAATTATATTTGTTAAAAGTTTGATGACGATTTCTTTGTGAATGATTTCGATTGCTTGTTGATTGATTCTGAATTTTTACCACCTCTTATATTTTTGTATTAATTTCTTTTATATATCAATGCATGCCATTATTTTAGAAATCTAATTTTAATTTCAAATTATAGGCATGAAAATTGCATGGTGAATGAAGTTTAAAAGCCTAAAAATACTTGCCTAAGGGGCTTTATATTCTTTACTTTTTATAATATTACTGTTGATTCTTTTTGTACTTAATAGATTCTTACTCTCTGTTTAATTTTTAGAGCATTTCTTATAACTATGTTGCTTTAAATAATTTATTTCTTATTGCATATAGTCGATAAAAAATGTCAAATTTATTCTCTTATACTAAACAAATTTAAATTAAGGGCATTTATTGTTAATTGTTAAAATGTTTGTATTATAACTAGATATTAGTTGTGCAATGAAAACATTCTGCTGAAACTTATTCATTCCGTATTTGGATTTTCAATTGTATTAATTAAAAATCTTTTTTGCAATTGTAAATTTACCTTTCTGATTAGTTTACTTCTTAACCTTTGAATATTTTTATTTATGTTAACCAAAAAACTTATTTTATAGACATGTTGAGACAACTTTTTAAAATTTGTTTTCAATGTATCTATATATTTAAAATAGTACATATAAAAATACATACATTCCAACTTCAAAACTAGATTAATTTTTGCTCTTTTTTTATTTATTGTCTTCAAAGTTCGTCTTCTCTCCTCTATTTTCTAGAGAAATTCAAGGGAATTGTACTTCAATGTGCACTCTCTTTGGCAAAATTATGCTACAGATTTCCTCAGCTGCAACTATTTGACCTATTTAAGTTATTTTTATTCCAAGTAAAAGGCCTTGATCTTAGATACCTTTTCTTCTGTTTTCAAGACAAATAAGGAAAACAATATTCCATAATGACCATTCTGTATAATAAAAAATTCATCATGTTAAAGCTCATGATCCTTAGGTATGCCATCATTAGTGATACATCTCCACCATCCTCCATTTTCAAGAAAAAATGAATAAATGTTACTTTGCTGTACTTTCTCTATAGTGAAATCCTATGATGGTACTGTGCAGCTACAACCATTGCAGTATTTCTGTAAAAAAATTTGTGCCTTACATTTGATTATGAGTTGCATATATATTATAATCAGTGATTGTCTACCTCTTTCTTCTTTTTTTTTTTTCAAGACATATTGCAAAATAAAAGCTTGGATTAGCTACCAAACTCAACAACAGAACTTTATCCAATTTTCATCTCCAATTAGTTCTTAAAATATGAAGTATAGCAAACCTATCAGAATATTTGACTATTATTACAATTTGAAAATAATACTTTAGTTTGTATTTAGTTATAGTAATATTGATATATTTTTAGTGTGCATTTGTTGTGATCAGAAGTATTCCATACAAGTTAATTAACTAAATTACTTTCATTCATTCTAGCAGCCTGCGGTAACAATGTTGATATTGATAATGGTAGTAAAATCATGTTGAACAATTCTGATAAAATGCTTATTTTTTGTAAAAAAATTACTAATTTGAATTATAATTACTTACTATTTAAAGCACCTTTAAATGCTCACCATACAGAGCGATGAAAATTTGGAAAGTTGCTCAAGCTGTTATGATGAAGTGCAATATCTCTCTAACTTGAAAATGAAGGAGGCAGACTACTTCTTCAAGACTTCTCAAATAAAATAAAAGTTTGAAATTGGTGCATTAGATATTTCATTTAGTGATTGACTAGAAAACTCTGTCAGTGCCCCCTCCCCCCACACACAGAAAATATGCGACTATGTAATATTTTTGAGATTTCTTATAAAATGGGTAGTGGAGAGTTTTGGGGACCATTGATGATGTATCTGGTTGTCATTAATTAAAAAAAAGACTAACAAAATCAGTAATATAGTATTTGCTGAAGGGTTCTTTGAATATGCCTATTTTTCTCTGTAGACGTCTTTGAATATGGCAGTTGAAAGTGGCTACCTGTTTTAAGTATTTTCCAAGATAGTTTAAATTTGCTAATAGGAAAATATGATTTATATTTTTTATCTGATTTTTTCCCCATTTGAACTAGTGGATTTTTAAAGTATGTTTGCCTATGCAGTAAAATGTTATACATTTTACAAAATTTTATTTATTTTTCTCTAGCCTATAGGAAATACATGAATTATTTTGCAAAAAGTACATGTTGGAGTTGCAATAACTTGTTATGATGCCCTAGTTGGAAATTTAATTAGGGCATTGAAAATATGCAGAAGGGGATTCACTGTTGATAGCTCATTATTATGAGCTAAAGTTTTTCGTTGAATTAAATAACTTTTGGTGTAATATTTGTACTTATTGTGTAGTGAAAGTTATTTCATATCTGTTTGATTATTTTTTAAAGTGTATGTAAAATACTGAAGTTACATCTTAGAAAAGTTAGATTTTAAATGTTTATAAATTTTTGCCAGAGTTGAAAATAGGGTAGTATAGGAAAATATTTTCTTATTTTTTACTAACTATTTTAGGCAATTATAACCTTTCAAAAATGTAAATATTATCTAAATTCATAGTCTCATAATTTCTTCATCTGTTAAAGAAATCATTGGATTCTAACATAGATATATATTTAAATATCTTTAAAAGTTTCTATCAATTTGTTTGGATTGGATGGGCTTAAATCTCTATTTTGGAATGATATATTCAAACACTGAATAACTAAATTTTTAACTTTTAAATTTGCTTTCAAGTTGAAGTAGCAATAATTTTAAAAGATAAGGATCACCAGGCAAGGTGATTCTTTATCCTATTTTCTTTTTAATTTTTGCTTTAGAGAAAATCATAAGAGATTCAGTAATTAATATCATAGGACTTTATTTTCAAAATCTATCCAAATTTTGGTCTATACAAATAATATTGATATCATTTAAAAACCACTTCCACATTAAAGAAAGATGCCTTTCTTTCTTTAGAGCATGCTGCTGATAGCATGGGACTTACCATAAACCATGAAAAGGCCCATTATATGCCTGTATTATGTAGTGAAACATCCCATGAATCCTATCTAGAAATTTGTTCTCAAAAAATCTCAGGTTGTCCAAAATTTTACTCATCTTCATTCTATAATTACTGATGACAATAGCCTAGTCAAGGGGATTCAGGGTCATCTAATGAGGGCAAATAAAGCCTTTTATGGACTAAAATGATGTTTAAAATCTTCACTACTTTCAAGAAATACAAAAGTTTTACAATATAAAACCTTATTTACTTATGTTCATATGTGGATTCTGACCAAAGCTGAAGAAAATTAAATAGCCATTTTTGCAAGAAAAATTCTGAGTCATTCTTAGTGGGATAAAAATCAACAATGTTTGGAGAAGAAGATATACTTTCTAGTTATATAAAGTCTATAGAGAGCCAGATATTATAAAGTTCATAAAAATACATTGGATGAACTGGGCTGTCCATATATTTAGGAAAAAAAAATGATTCCATTAAAAAAAATCTTTTACATAAACTTCTAACAAATAGAAAAAGTAGTTGATCCCAAATGGGATGGTTTGAGTCCGTGGAGACAGACTTCTTGGCTATCCAAGACAGAAACTGGTGAACAAGTGACAAAAATAGAATGCTGTGGAACAGAAGTCTGATAGAGGCATTGACTTATCTTGCTAGCCAAATATGATATTGAAAAGTCATCTAAACAGCTTATGCATCCCACTAATTTAATATTTCACTATCTAATAATTATGTAATATCTGTTCTTTTTTAGAAGGAAATGACAAAGTGAAAATTAAAATTAGCCATATTATTAATAGCCATATGTTTTTTATTTTTATTTTTAAATCCAGTTTAAAGTATTATTTTTCTCTGAATTTTTTCTAAATGTATAACATATCTGTCAAATATATATTTTCAGAAGCATTCTGTGCTGATTTTTGCCTTGTTTTAAGTTATAAAAAGGAAAAGGCGATACTCTTTCTTTCTTTATCTAAAATATCTAGATATAATTAGATTATGAGTATTTTATTTTTATAATCAATTGCAATATTTGCATTGTATATGTATATGTATTCATTATTTTTTGCTGTTTCTATGAAATAGAAGATGTTTTATTAATCTCAATTACCAGCATTAAATTTTCCGTACTATCTGTTAGCAGCTTACTCATTAATTTTATATTTATCAAATTTTATTCATTTTATGAATTTTTTGATTTGAAGTTAAATACAAGAGAAAGTTCTTAACTAAATATTGCTCCCCCCCCAAGTTTATTATTCTTTCCAATACATAAAGTGTATCATACTTTTTAATTGCAGACATCATCCTAAAACTTGTTATATCATGATTACATAACATGATATATTAATTTTATTTTATATGAAATACTGTTTGTAAGCTTATAAATTTTACATTTTGAAACTGAACCTCTGTAAAAAGATCTTTGTTATATTTTATTCTTAATGCCAGCACAGTGATTGAAAAGATTCTGTCAAATATTTGTTTGAATTTTAAAATGAACTTTAAAAAATTAACTTTAGTTATGGAAAAAATGAGAAAATACCATTATAAATCAATAATTGTTTTTAATATTTTTTTCCTTGAATCAGTTGAAAAAAAAGTTTCATATTTAATTAGATAGTGATATTTATAACAAAATATTTTCATATCTTTTAGTTCGACCTCCTGCACCACCAATGCCTAGACCAGTTTTACCTCGAGAAAGAACTTTTATGGATAGACTAGTTGATTATTTGGTTGGAGATGGACCATCAAATCGATATGCTTTAATATGCAGGCAGTGTCAATCTCACAATGGAATGGCTCTTAAAGAAGAATTTGAATATGTCGGTTAGTAGATAAGATAATTTAAATTTCTAATTTTATGGCTTTCTTTTTCTGCTTATAATTTTTTAGAAAAAACGCTCTGCATCAGTGAAATATATTCTATATTCTTTTTTTATGTACTTTTAAGTGTAAAACTTTCTTTACTTTCAAATTTATCTGATGCCGGTCGTTTTACAAAAGCATGAACAGTTATTGATATCCTGTTTTAAATTTCTAGAATAACAAAATCTTATTGAATACATGTAATTAATGAGACAATTATTTAATGCTTCTTTATTAGAACCCTATTTATGTCTTCTTTCTGCAAAAATTATACAGTTATACATATTTTTCGAATCAAATTTTACTATTTTTGAAAATCAATTTTCTTTCATGAAATAACTGTATATTTTAAACATTTCAAGCATTTTCTTTATAAATTTATTTTCGATTTTTATTATATTTATTATATTTATTTTATTATATTCATTTTATTTTCGATTTTTTCATATTTATTTTGATTTTTAATGTTCATGTTTGACACAGCCCATTATTTTGTGAAATAGTTTTTTGTTCTAGTTCTGTTCTATGTCTCTTTGCAAATTTAGTTGTATTTATTGATAGTGTTTGTGTTACAGATTTATAATCTTTTACAGCAGTCATGTTATTATTTTAAACCGGATGAATTTATTTAGGAAAAGAGTTCGAAACCCAAATTTGTGTTTGGATCAGGAATGCTAATTCTGCTATTTACATCTGTGAATTGGAGAATTGAAGAATTTGACAGAATGTATGAGAAATCATTTATTAATAGATCAAAGTTGCAACTTGCACTATTACAAAATATTGTTCACTACATTTATTTCGAGTATGAATGAATTTATCTTGGTAGAATTATTACATCCATTTATGATAGCAAAATAAATATAAATACTGTGAACTCTGGATTGCCTCAAATATTATTAAAAAACATTTTGTTCACAAATAAAAAAGTTTTTTTTTTCTATCCTTTTTTTTTTTTTTCTTTTTTTAAATATGCATTATCCATGGGATTTGCATTTTTATCATGATTGCTTTATCATCCAATTTCGTAGATAATTAATTCTATTTATGTTACATGTTTAAAAAAAAATAATTGATCTTGCATATTAAATTTTTATTGGAGTTAAATTCTGAGAGAAGTGAGAAGGTAATTCTAAACAATGGGATGAATTAATATTAAAAACTTTCTTTACTGATCTGTTTGTCTCTTATCTATATTAATTCATTTATTGGTTATCATAGCTTTTAGGTGTTGCTATTGCTTCCATTTTAATCCTCCAAGAAGCCAGCAACCTCCACCTCCCAGACTGACCTTACCTGCACCTCCTCCAAGTGCTCCTCCTGCTATCACTGATGGACCTTCATCTGAAGCAGCATCTTCAAGCAGTGGTGAGTTGGCATAACTTATTTCTGAGTTTCCATCGCCTCAGTGGCATAAATAAATAAATAAAAGAATAGAAAAAAGGCTTTTCATTATATGATTTTATATTAAAACATTTAAAAGATGATTTTTTGTTACAAAATTAATCAGATTTAAAAAAATCACTTTATACAATGAAAAGGTACTTTTAGCACATGATAGCACAAACTACACTTCTGTGATAAAATATTGTTTAGAAATATGATTCCTGAAAACATTATGAAAGTTTTATTTTTAATAAATGCTTAAATCTGATGATTAGAAAATTATAAAAAAAAGTTTGATTTGTACATTTAAAAAATTTTTAAATTTACATTTGGGAATTCGTTGTGTAATTTAATTTATGGTTGCAGTAGTATAGTAAGGATGAATGGTATCAAGTGCATAATTTATTCCACTCTGAAATTTATGTCAGTGGCATAGTAAGGATAAATCCTGTCTGAGATGTAAAAAAATTTCACCTTGTCATCAGTATGTACTTCAAAACGTGACAGTAGTGTGCTAACGCTATTCTTCTTGAGGTGCTCGAGTCCCTTTAATGGCTCTTTGCCCATTTTTTCACTTTGCATTTATCAATGTGCAATAATCATTGAGAAATTATTTATTTATGTCAATTTTGAAATGAATTAGGATTTTAGTACAAACTTTTTTATTTATTTATTTTTTTAAAGCTTTATGATCAATTTATTTATTGTGATGTTGAAACAAACCCATTAAAAAAAATCCATCTTTATTGTATTATTTTAAAATTTGTAATTTATTTTCATAATATTATATATAATTCTTTATCTTTCTTTAAGATCATGCTTTTAATTATTATATTATTTAAAGTTTATCATGTGTTTAATAATATATACAATAGAAAAATGAACTTAAGACTTTTTTCATGTTGACTAAATTTCTGATTTTTCTGTATTCTTTGTTCAATTTGTACTCTTGGAATACACTGTTATTTTGATTGAAAAAGATTGAATTGAACATTTACATTTCAATTTTTCTAAAATTGCCTTTAACAATGACATAAAATTAGCTCATAAAGTGAAAACTGAAATGCTGTTGTTGCATGTCTACTATTAGCATTTATTTTATTGCCTTATATTCTGAGATTTTGTAAATTTACATAATTTACCACTTGTTTATTCTGCATTTAAGAAAATAGCAATATTTATTAATTTCCTTTATAAATGGGGAACAATAATTACTTGTAGTAAAGAAATTTTCTCAATCCTGTAAATTTCATTCAATAAAAATGTGTTAATAGAATCTACTCTTAGTAGATTTGTCTGTAATGCAACAGTACTATATCATTATATAAAATGTATTTGCAATTAGGTCCTGATGAAACCCCAAACGCAAGAAAAGATGAGGATTAATTAGTTCCAAATAATCGTGAGTTTATTTCAAAAGTGCATGAAACCTGTCTGTCCATATACCATTGGATGCTTTAATCAGTTAAAATTTTTCATCTTTGGAAACATTAAGAAAAGTCATCTTAATACTAAGAGCTTAAGGAGAGTTCTGAATGATCTCAGATATGCCTCGTGTCATTTATTTGATTATTCAATATATTGAAATGAAAGCATTGTTAGAAACATGGTACAGTTATTGGATCAGTATATTACTTCATTTTAAACAAAGGTGTCTTCAAATGTTATTATATAAAACTAAGGAAAAAAGTAAATCACAATATTATCTAAATGTATGTTTATTAAAAAAAGAAAAAGGAGAAATGTTAAATGCTTTTTTCTTGATACTGAGTATTTTTTCTCTACTTTTGTCTATCCAGTATTAAGGAATGTTTTATTCCTTAACAACTAATTTCAAAACTGTTCCATGATTAATATTTTTAATTCTGTATCTGATAGGGATTTCATTCTTATTAATAAAGATAATTTCCCATTTCAATAAATACTTGAAATAATTTGCTAATTTTCAGATATTTTCAAACTTTTGTGAAAAATATAAAATTCAGCCATCCCATTGAAAATACTATTATCTTCACATCTGAACAACATTATTTCATATTTTTCTCTGTTTGCCATGATTCTATATGGTAAATAATCTATATGGTAAAATTTAATAGAAAACTTTCTTCCACTGATTTAAAATCTGTGAACTTTTTTTTTCAGTGTTTAAAATTCTCATCTAAGGTTTTAAATTCTTTTTTCTAGAGTATGATGTAATTTTTTTTCCTAAATTTGATTTGTTCATATATTTCATGTTGGAAAATATATTAATTCTTTGTTTTTCAACTTTTCTTTAAATTGAATACAAATAATGCTTTTATGCCTGAAGGACTACAAAGATATTCATTGATGGTTGAATGGGTTTGACACATTCACTTATAGCTATAAAATT
Source organism: Argiope argentata (assembly GCA_026289955.1). NCBI lineage: Eukaryota > Metazoa > Arthropoda > Arachnida > Araneae > Araneidae > Argiope > Argiope argentata. Next base: position 4,620,534 of record JAOUZG010017314.1, read on the forward strand.
ATTAAAAAATACAATTTCTTTGAAATTAAACTCTTGTTGATGAAATTAACCTTTATATAAGATAGAAGTTACACAATGACATCGGTCATCTTGTAAATTTTATGATTGACAAAATTTTCATATGGTTCATATTTTTTTTATTGAAGTTCAGATTTTATACTAGAGATTTTTGTCCTCCTTTGATTGAATATGGTGTACAAAAAATCTTATAAAATAGGAATCTGCTGCAGATTTCCTGTGAATATTATTCATATGAAGCTATACCTTTTAACTTTGTAATATTAGAGCCTACTGTGCTAGCAAATGAACTTTGCTATAAAACCGATTGATTGAATTAATCTATTGGTACTGTCGTATTTTTCATTTCTTTACAGAGATTTTTGGAAAGACAAGTATGCATAATTTAATATTCTTACAATTAATGCCATTCCAAACAATTAAAATAATAAAAGTTCTATAATTTGGTCCAGGCAGCTAAATTTTGTATTGATTACTTTTTTGTACTCAATATCTGTACCAAGTTTCAGATTATTTTTGTAGGTAGTGATTCAAGATACCTTTAGGTTTATTTAAATAACTTTTTGATTAGGTTATTAGTTAAATCAATTTAATTTTTCTTTAAACTTTATTCTATAATATCCCTTAAAAACTTTTCCTTTATTTATTTTTGTTTCTCTTTTATTCCTCCCCAACACACAATAACCATGCCTGTTTTTGAAAGCATTCTTTAACACATAAACCTTATGCTTAAATTGCTTTTTTGCTAATGCTTTAAAAATAGTTAGGAATATATGTAAAATAAAAAAATTATGCATGGAGATATTCGAAATCATTTTTCTTTTTTCCCCCACTTTAAAGCATGCATTTTTTTTTAATTACAAGTAATTTTATTCTTTTACAAGCTATATAATAAATTTTGTAGAAGATGAAGTATATAAACAGTAATATGTCTGACGTGCAACAAGCTTAATCTGCTGTAATCATTGAATCAAACAACTTAAATTGATTTTAATAATTTTCATCATAATAAAATTTAATCTTCATAGATGTAAAAATTAAAATAATTACAATGCAAAAATTAAAAGATGCATCATAAAACTAAAAATTTAAAATTGAATAATAATTTCAAAAAATGATTTTTCTAAATATTTGAATAAAAATGTAATTGTTAGTTTTGTCCCATTTATTTGCATTTTTTTTTTTTTTTTTTGCTAGCATATAAAAAGTGCATTACACTTCAATTGAGACATGTTTTGATTTCAAATAAAATGGTTACTTATTTCTGTAGTTTTTATTTCTTTTAATATCATTCAAAGTATTATCTTTCATCTTTAAGTACTGAGGAGTCTGTTTTGATTTTAAAAAAGAACAAGACTTTAAATATTTGGTGCTTATGTAATTATTAATAATTTTTTGTCATATTTTACCTACTGTTGCATCTTTCTCTTGCATCCCATATTTTGTTCCATTTAAGTAAGTTGAAAGTCTCAGGACTTAAAACTCTCAACTTGGCATTTCATAGAAATGTAGACCTATCTTCTGCTTGGATTTTATACTTGTTAAATCCAATGAAATGAAATGTTACGTTTATTTGAATGTGCACATCAAATTTATGTGATGGGAAATAGGATGTCTATACTTTATGTTGTTCATTCTAAAATATGTTTCAGATATCTTTCAAAATGGACATTAATTTTATTAAACCTTCCATTATCAAAGAATGTTAACATGAAATTCTTTGATAATGTTATAAATCAGCTTAAATTCATATTAAAGGTAATTTTTATTTGTTAAAAAATATTGAGAGCATCATAAAATTTCTTCTATTTCAATTGAAGTTTTTATTGTAAGATAATTGAAGAAAAACCAGGTAGTGAAAAACTAGGGCTAAAAAAAATCAATTTGCTTAGTATTTTAAACATTAGTTCAGCTATCTGCTTCTTTTTTAAGATGTTTTTGGTGGAAATAACTAAGGTGTTTGCAATTTTAATATATCCTTAATAGTCTTATAAAACTGATTTCTGTTTGATTATGAGACATCACAAATGACAACAAAACAAAAAGAATAACTTCCTGCAATATTTTTTTTGTCAACCATTTCCTAATTAAATTGTTATTTTGTTTATAATTTTCATCTTATAGTCAAATACACTTATTATTTATAGGAAAAGATAAACAAGTCCTGATTACTAAGCTTATGCATTATCTTTTAATAATTCCGATTGTATTTGAGTTAAAAAATACTATAAAAATAGATTGCTTAAAATTGAAGTTATGGTTTATTACTTGCTATCTGCTAATAATTTTTTACTGTTCTATTAATTTTTGAATATTTATTTTAATTCAGAAGTTTATTTGATATGTTATGAGATAACTGCATATCTGGTTTGGACCTGTATGGTTTCAATTGGGGGGGGGGGATTATAGATGACTTAAGTAAATTTATTGTTGTTAGCCCTACCAACAAATTTCTGCTAGAATATTTAGTTATTTTATGATGGAAAAAAATTCATAAATATTAATTTAAGAATTAAAATTATTGGTTATCATTAAATGCTTTGTGTGAAATTATGTGCCTAAAAACAGTTGTTTAAAAATATTTAATAGAATTGATTGATAATAAATAACAACTTTTCCTAATTTTATTTTACACTAGCCGCCCTTGGCGACCAGTCGGTTCGCCAGTATTAATGCTCGCTAAAATTTTCATATAGTATTTTATGTAGCTGTGTCTCATAACAGGTTTTTCACTAAACTATTTTTAAACCAAACAAATTTTGATTATCATATAATTCATTTATAGTATTATTTTCTTCAGATGTTCTGTTCATTGTACTACTCGTCTTTCTCTTTCTATCCGAGCAATGATTGCCCCGGAATTGATATTTTAAATGGTGGAGGGAAAGGTTTAAAATTCTACGTTTTTATTGAATAAGGAGATTCAAATTTTCATAAATGTAAACACACTAACAAATAAAGACACAATTGGTTTTCAAGAGATGCGAAAGTTTAAAAACAGTTTAGAAAATACCGCGCTTAGAGGAAATAATATTGAAACAAACACATCCTTCTTTTCTTTTCTATCCTTTTTTTCTTCACTAATTTTGTTTCTGCAAACCCTATTTTCACTTTGTTATTCTTTTTTTTTCTTCCCTGCCCAAATTTTATTTTGAGCAGGCATAGATTAAATATTCATACAGACTAATAATAAAAGCAACTATTTTCTTTCTTTTTTAAACATCCCGTTATCTATAAATGAAAACCAACTGACTTTGCGCATTTCTTTTTAAACAAATGATAATTTATTACTTCCTGCTATCTTACTCGGTGTGGGGGAAGGAAATGCAGATTTTTGGCGGGAAAGTAAGAAAAGTGTCGTTTTAACTATTTTCCTCGCTGTTTTTTTTTTTTTTTTTTTTTTTTTTTCATTTTTTCTCTCCATAAGAACCATCCTCGTTTCTTAACGAAAATATTAAAATAAAAATTAACCGAATCGGTCGAGCCGTTCTCTAGTTTTGCGCTTAGCAACGCATTTAGAGTTCCATTTTTATTAATATAGATTCTTTTTCATTAATCAAGTATTTTTAGCATTGGGTGTTTTGATTTTTACATTCCCAATTTTTAGATGTAATCTAAAACAGATATTTTTCTTTCCATAATTTGTTAGATTCTATTATTGTTTGCAGGTCTGAATTAAATTTATTCAGCGTTTTCAAAGATTTCAGTTTTCATGAATTTCTTCTTTCAAGGCAATGTGTATATTTTGTTTGAAAGTATACATTAAATATTCATATATGGAGGATAATATTTGATATTATTTATTCATGGAAAACGTCGATTTCAGCTATCTGAAAATCGATTTCTTACATAGTTATATCAAACCTTTGATGTAAACAACGAGTTTCTGTGATGTAAAGGGATAATTTCTTTGCCATATTGTTTACAAATATTATTACAACATTTAAAAAATGTGTGTTTCTATTAAGGATTGCTTAGTATTCCTTATGTTCATTCTAATATAGAAGCAATAGACAATTTTTAAAGCATTAGAGATAGTTACAAATTTGCAGTTTTCAATGCTTTTTAAATGAGATAAAGAATTACTCTTTATGCAGCTTTATTTCTTTCTTATATTGAATAAAATAATCTTAATATCATTTTTTAAATTAAAAAAATATTTAAATAAATATTGTTAAAAATAATATTAATTTAAATCTAAAATTAATTTTTTTTATCTAAAACTATTAAAATTGTTTCTGTTTTATATTCCATTATTTTAAACTATTTTAACAGCTCCCAAAATTCTTCAGATGATAACAAATTGCTACTCTGGATAAATGTGCTATTGTGGCTTCTATTTCTTTTAATTACATAGCACGAAAAAATTTTAGAATACTTAGTAAAAATTCTTAATATTTACTAATTAATATTATGTAGAATCATTTATAAAATTGTTTGTTGAGTATAAATATGTTAAAAAAAATATGCAAAATATAAAAATTTGTAAAAAGAATTTTTTTTTCAAGGACATATTTCTGTTCTAAAGAAAGCTACTTCAAAGAAATATTATGGTAAAAGTGCTGGTAAAAGTTATTAAACTTCTTCAAAATTTTAATTTTCTTAATAATAAGGAATAATGATGAACTGTAATTAATTTCATTTCTACAGTACATTAATTTCATTTGTACAATGTAATTAGATTCTTTTCATCAATTTCTGATTATTTCTTAAATTTTGTACTTAAATTCTGTAATGGAATAAAATTTTTATATCCATGTTTACTTTCACTACTTGTGAGGGGAACAGTCTTAGTTATAAAGCAGGGGGGGGATAAATTTCTCTTTAACATGATTTTTTTTAGTTTTAAATACATTGAGAAAACAGTGCAAAAAGTAATGTAGTATTTCAGGCTATAATAGTTTAAAAGTTATCTAATGGTCTAAAACTTCAGGGATATTATTATAAAATCTGTAATTACTTTATAAATATATTATGTTATACTGCATATAAAACTGAATATTTTTTCTGAAATAAATCAAGATTTTTTATATTTTTAAATAGATCATGTAATTTTGATAGTTTATTGCGTTCAGATAGTAATATTCAGGGATTATTAACTATCAATCAGGTAGGGATCATTAATTATTAGTCAAGGAAAAAAAGTTTATGATTAATACTTGGTCATAAGGCAATTGTAAAAAGGAGAAAAATGGAAAGAATTAAATAAAAAATTAGAAAAAATCGGGCAGTTCCTTGCATTTTTATGTTATCCTTATCCATCTGCAAACAATTCAATCCATTATTACTGTTAAAAACTTTTACGTGAATTGCTTTTTATATAAATTTAAATCCTTTAGATAATCAAATTGCTTTTTCCCCCTTCATGATGAACTCAAAAAAAATTATTTCATATCTTTTTGTATATTAATGCTTTTAGGTGATCATTTGTTTTGCCAAGAACACTATTTGTTTTACAGGAATATCATGAATTATATATAAATTTCTTATCATTAATTTGAAGTTCTTAATTCCTTTACTGAGGTATCTTAAAGCATCATATTGTGATGCACATTAGAACTTTAATTTTTTTTTTAAAGTTTTATTGCTGCTTTGTTAAGTTTCAATAAACCTTCCTTATGATATCCAGTTCTACGACATCATAGCACATATAACCATTTGGGCTATTCATCTCCTAAATGCTTCTCAGTTTTGTAACTTTTAAAAATAGTTTAGCTAATGCAGAATCTATAAATTTTAACTAGTAACAGTGAAAGAAAATCATGTTAATAGATAAAGCTAAAAAATAAAAGACACAATTAACATTTATCAATTATATGATCTGTAAATTTTCTTTAAAAAATATATGTGTGCATATTCTGTGATTGAAATATTGTACATTGCAAAAAGGAACGATAAGAAGTCATTATACATTAATTGTTGAAAAGGTTTTTTATTTATCATTTCCATGTGATTTTAATTTTTTTTAAAATCTATGTATTTAAATGCTATTTATAGTAAAAATTTTCTTTTCATTCTTTATAGATGAGACTGAAATCGAAAGTGTAAGTGATGTTGACAGCTCTGTAAGCAAAAACGAAGACAAAGCTGACATGAGTGAAACAAAAGATTCATCGAATCACAGATTAAGTGTGAGCTCAGAAAGTGAAATACAAGCAAATTTAGTAGAAGATCAGCCTTATTCCACTCGAGCTGAAAGTGAACCTGATATTCATAGAATTTTAAACAGCGAGGAAAGCTCTTGAAATAATGAAAAATTGCTTCTATATTCTGCCAACAATTAGTTAATTGTATATATAATATTTTTCTATAGTCAAAAAAGAAAATGCTGTACTTATTCGCAAATAATTGGTCATTGCACAGCATAGCTATTTTTACACTTTTTGAAACCATAAAAAAATTTTATAAACTGAAGCTTGCATTTTTATAACAAATTTTGGATTTTTTTAATGATATGTCATTTCTGGCAGTGAAATGCAATAGCATAATATTTTTTTTTATCATTATTGTAGAAGTTGCTTTTATTTATAGGAATTCTATTAGCCTAACATTAGTTTAATTTATGATTTAAAAATTGTTTATTTTTTTGCATGAACTTCATCTATAAACTCTGAATCCTCAGAAACAGGCATTGAACCTTATTGATTTATTACTTACACTCTTACAACATATTGTTACCAATTCAATGTAGTGAGTATTTATTTTAGCTCAATTCGAATGAAGAAAAGACTTACTAGCCCTAAGTTATATATGATATTTAGTTAGATATATTATGTTATAAAGCAAATTTCTGTGATTTGTTTCCTTGTTAAATAATTTGTAATAGAATAAATATATTTATATATACTAATATGCACTCTTATTTTTCTTCCAATTTACTCTGCAGGCTCAGAGAATTGAATTCAAAGTACAATTACAATGTATAAGACTTATTTTTTAATATTGTACAAATTAATATAACTGAACATGCTAGTAATTATACAGGAGAGATTTTTGCTGAATTTAATATTTATGTTTAATATGTATATTTGCTTTAATTGAAAACTTAATACATTGGAAGAGTAATAGTTTATGAATTTTCTGCTACAATTTTAATCTACGTTCATTATCCTGCTTCAATTTGTATTATCCATCTTTATTGTGGATGGCTTGAAATTAATTCTCTTTAAGTAGTTATAAAATATTAGTCAATGAGTTTTAATTTTATGTATTCTGTAACTAAAAGAGGCACTTGCAAATAAATTGTTTATCTTTTTTTAATCCTGTTGGAACAGTTTTGTATTTAGTTATTTAAAATTATTTATTCAAACAAATAAAAAGCTTTTTCTCTAAGATTTTTAGTTATGTTTTAATTTGTTCCATCTCTTTATCTAAAATCTATGGTAGGTAATAAGGTATTTTGTGTAGCTATCAAGTTTTATGATTATGTTTATTTTTTTAATAGTATATAAAAGTTTATTTTAAAAAAATTAGCTTTCAATTATTTTTCTGAGCAAATGAACTAATAATTTTATGCTTTCTTTCACACATTAAAAAAATGTTACAATGTTTTTGTTTCGTTTACTGAAGTATTGATAGATAACAAAGTTTATCTTATCATCTGGTTAAAGCAGAATGATCATAATAGGGTTAGAATTTCTCTCATTTCTTCCATTTACATGTGGACTGATGTGTTAATTAGTTTTTTTTTTCTATTGTATTAACTCTTGTGTTCAAATGATATGGGTCTTAATATTCTTTATTGAGGAGTTATTATGTTTTACTCCAAGAATTGTTTTATTTAACATTACATAATGTGCTTCCTACATCCTTCATATGTAAAGCTTATTACTTTTTCATCTTAACCAATTTTCCTATACGAGAAATCGTGATTTGTATTTTTACAAATTTGTAATTTGAAAATATAACACAACTTAGAAGGCTGTGTTATATTTTCAAATGTTGTTTTCAAGACAATATAAAATTGTACCTTCATAAAATGTAAAAACGTTAGAGAATCCTCTGTTGTTTTATTCAGTGTTTGGAGTGTCTATCATTTTAAGCATTATATGCCTATAACCTTTTTTTAAAAAGCAGCATTAATTTGTATGCTTATTAAAAGCCAATAGAAACAAGCACGGTATGTTTTAATTTAACTTTTTGAAGTTTTCTGTATCTTGCCTCTTCATATAAATATTGTTTTCCTACTCTTTAAAAATTAGGATAATTGTTACCTTATGTGATATTTTGTTGCCATTTCTGAGATTAGATCATGAAAATCTTTGTATTTTGTCTATTAGAGGTTTTATTTTTTTATTTGGATTATTTATAGTTACTATGAATATCCTGTGAACTGTTTCTAAATGCATAAAAATGTATATCAAAATCAATGTCTTCACATTTTTACTATGATTCTTTTGTGTTGTGACATAAGTTTGAGCAATCTTCCAAGACATGAATTTATTTGCAGTTATTCATGCATGACCCGTTTCAAGGCCCAATAAATCCTTGATTGTTATCAATTTGGAAACTTTATTTTTTATGTATTGAACACACCACATAAAGAATTTTAATAATAGTGTAGTAAAATTTCTAATACTTTGAAATATCAAAATAATAATATTTTTAGAAATATAAATTTAAACCTTATGCGATAAAAAAATGTATTAAGTTAAAAATTTGGAAATACTGTCATACAGCTTTCCTTAATGCCTATACAATTATGCTAAAAATCTTATTAATTAATTAGAATCACATAATATCCATGTAATTAATATGTAATGCAATTTAAATATATTTAGGGTTTTTTTGAATTATGAAATTATTTGTTTTAATTTTGAATAATGGATTTGATTTTCAGTATGTATTCATTAAAAAAAAGTGAAAAAAGGATTTCATATGCTACAATTTTTATAATGGGCATTTTAAAAAAATAAACAATCTTGTATATCTAAAATCAAGTTCTGTCTGACTATTTGTGGAAATCTCTTTACCATCATTACTAAAATCCCATTCCTACTGATTAAGAGAGATTCTACAGTATGCTGATGTTTTACTAGCATCTTCTTTTCTACTCCTGCTTTTTAAAAAATATACTTTATTTTAGCAGACGATATAGTGTAAAATATTTAGTTTAAACTGTGCGCTAACATTCATTAACTATGGTTAGTATCTGAGGAAAACATTCCCTTCCTTTTTACACATTCAACTATAAAAAAAGGAGAACGGATGTTTTCTTTCATCTGAAATACAATATTCATTATATTTTGCTTGTAACTTGGAAACATGTCAGTTTCCTATTTGATATATTATATATATGTAGTCAAATTTAAAACATTTAGAGAAAAACTATACTCTGAGTTACACATGTTAAGAAATTGCCAGATTGCACTTGCTTCATATAAATAAATACATCTATGTCTCTATTTAGTAAAACCTAATAAGTATTTGGTTTTATTTATAACTAAGAAAACTTATAATTCCATTTATAAATTTAGTTGTAAAGGAAATTCATTTAGCAAAGATTTGTAGCTGAAGTTTTAAAAATGAGAACATTTACTTATATGAAAAAAAGAGTAACATTCAACTATATGCATCATAAATACATATCCTAAACTATACTTTTTATCATCTTTACTGAGTGCAAATTTATTATAATGAACATATTTTTCATCAAAATTTTCAAACCATTTAAAGATCGAAATAAGTTGTAACTAACTTCATCTTGAAATTGTTATTCCATTTGTATTGTATTGTACCAAATACATTGACATTTCATCTTGTGAAGGATTTTTAAAGTTTCTTTATAATCTTTATTACACTCTGCATTATTTTATGACATTTTGCAGTATCTCATGTTTATAGATTACAAAACTATCAAAATATTTTCATCAACATGGAAAAAATGAATTCTTACTTTTTTAAGTCTCAATATATTTCAAATGCTACTATTCTATTATAATCAATTTAGTCGATTTTATTATGACTTTGAATGATGAGAAGCCATGCAATATTAAAAGGAAGGAGAATACAAAAATTTGTAGGGGAAAAAGTCATTGATATGGGAACTTTTTAACTTAATAGTTATAGTTCCAAAGCAAACTTTTGTAGAAATACTGATAATTAGAAAGTTTTGTTAAAATTTGTTGCATGATGATTCTACTTTAATTATTTTGGTCATGTAGAGAAATTTTTATGTTCTTCAATTTTTAGTTATCTGTGCATGGGTGTAAAAAGATTCCCTCCAAAAGTGTTACCTTCAACTTTTCAAATAGTAATACCATGTGAATATCGTGCCATTATTTATCATTCTTTCTGCACATCAATACTTTTTCTGTTAGACTGAGATAGACTGTGTGATACTGAAACAAAAGTTCATTGATTTGAAATTTCATTTGGAGATTTAAATGATTAGGTTCTTTGTATTACATGTCTTCATGAGTATTGTCATGACATAATTTTTTTTCATATTCTTTGTCATGAATATAATTTTTAAAAAAAAAAACTTAGTGAAGGAAAAAGTTATACAAGTTACTCTATATAATATTCTACATGAAAACTATGCCTATGCCAAAAATTTCTATTATTATTATTTATATTTTGATCTTGAAAAACATGTACTTTCTTATTTGATTTTGTACATAATCTTATAGAAAAATGATTCTGGAGAAATCAAGTAAATACTTTATTAGATAAAGTTTTAAGCTTCATTTGTAATAACTTTATTGCATATAAAATTTAATAAGTAAACATTTTGAAGATGCTTCATTTAAGAAGAATTCGTTTTTTAGCATTTCAGCAACTATTTTTTAGAAAAGCAATTTTTATACAACCCTTATGACTAACAGCTGTATAAGATGGTCTATTATATTAATAAGATGATAGTTTCTAATGACTGAGAATTTAATAAGTAAAATTCATAAAGCAATTATATTTATTCCTCCCCCCCCCACACAATGCTTTTTTTTTTTTTTTTTGCAAATAAAATATCAAGACAAGAATAAAAGTCTACATTTATCATAGTTTCAGGAAATTTTTCTCCCACCATTCTTTTGAAAATGGTTTAAATATATTGTTTTTTCAGAAAATTTGAAAAAAATTACTTTATTGTTCTGAGATAGACATTGGATTAAAATGTTAATGGTTATTTAATGTTGTATTTACGGAAAAAATTTATGCGGTAAACAAATTCTATTTGTGAGATAAATCAAATTTCATAGATATCTATATTTCTTGTATAGTTAGTATTTCGAATGTATGAATATATTAATGCTAGTTATCTTTATAACCACTAAAAATATGATTGTCCATGAATGATGTGCATATCTTGAATAGTATGAAATAATATTTGTATTCTTATTTTATACAGCATCTTAACAAATACATTATAAATATGCTAATTCATCCATTCATATGTGAATTGAGCTTACTGAAAAGTCTTGGTGCTGAAGGAGAGGGGAGGGTTCTATAAAATCATCTCATGTATATATTTGTTACATTCGGCTCCCCATGATTACTTTTTTAAAAAAAAATGCATATATACATATGAATAACTGCATTTTAAATTATTTTGATTAAGATGTGTTGAAATCATTGATTTTAACTTGATATTCGAAATCCGTGTGACTGGATATTTGCATAAATATTATCGAAATAAAAGGTGGAAATAATTTTAAAACCTACCAAAGAGAATAAAATATTTATCTTTTTGTAATAAAATTATGAATTAAATGTAGAATAGGTAAATGAAGTTACATCGACTTTGTAGAACATTTAAATGATTTTGCTCATTTTTGTACCAATGTAGAAAAGGGAAAAAAAGTGTGGAAATATTTAAAGGTGGGAAAAAATTGGAACCTCCACTGTACTTAGTCTAATGCATCTCTCCATCCATTTTATTATTATTTTCATGAAATGGTTTAGTAGGGGCATAACATCTCTAAATCTTTCTATACTTTCAATAATCGAAGAGTAATTTTTGGCAATAACAAGAAAAGAAAAAAGAATAAAATTATTTTTTCTGAAAAAAAAAAAACTCTGGAAGGAAAATATAGGGATTTTGTTTGTCACGTCATGCACACCTTAGAATTTACTACAAACTTCTTTTTTGAGATTATATTCATATGACAACGATAACGCAGTAATTCACACTTCTTTTACGCCATTTTTTTCTACAACACACCAACATGAATTGGCATGACTAATTCTAGACTAGCTTTTACTTAAAGATATTTTTTTAACTTAGAAATATTTCTTCACCGTCTGTATTTACCATTCATTGTCTCTGACATGCTTACAACACACATTTTCTGTAAAAAAAAACCCTCCATCACTGGAAATTGGAACACAGCTGCCTGTAGAAAGAGGGTTAACAGTATGTTAAATATATTACTTTTATTTAATAGAATGTTAATAAGCAATAAAAATGACCAAAAATTAAGTGCGATACCCCAGATACTGTTAGATTTCATTTAACTGACAATTCATCGTAATCCTTATTATTTGAGTGATCTTAAGGAATGAATTAAAAAGATTATTACTAGCATTTTCTTTCATTGACATTTATAACATTCAATGACAGTTTTCTTTTTTCCTTTGGTACAAAACATTGAAAACTTTTTTTTGCTCTATAATAGAGAATTTAAATGCTCATCTTTATAGAATGTGTTCTCTCTTTATTAATAGAATATTTTTGACATTGAGTTAGTCTTATCAAAGAATAGTTACTACCTACTTCCAATTTAAAATTCTAGTTGTCAAAAGATATTGAGTCTCGATTTTTCGCAATGATTTTCATAACACTGCACTAATGTGCTTAAAATCTAGCAACTGGAACTTCGTATCCCTTGAGAATTTGAATGGTAAGACTAAAATTCGGGTTTAATCATTTCCCTGACCTTTAAGTAGGAAGAAACGGACTGCGTTAAAAATGAAAATTACACTTATGCTGCATCCTTCAACATGGTCATAAGAGGCTTTTACCCCTCAAAATTTAAATCCAGTCTACATGAAATAGTGTTGCAGTGAGATAACCACCCTCCACTGCACATATTTTAATTTAGAAACAGTTTTCAGCATGAAAGAATAATAACGCTATATGAATTACATACATAGACTTGAATCCAAATCTGTGAGTTCGACAATGACTGAATTTCCTGTTGAGAAGAGGACAACGAATCTACATTCGTTCCGCAGATGTACAAAAATCTATTTACTTTACACACAACTGTTCTCGAATTATATGTTTATGTCATGATTTTTTAATTACATTGAAGAATTATGATTATCAATATTGTGAAACTGTAATCTTAGTTTCCTTCTAACTGTAATATGAAAACGGGGACATGCAGTCTGTGCCAGGACACAGATCAATTTTTATACATAAATTTGGGAAACTGACAAGCGCTTTCTGGCGGTTGGCCAGAATATAATAAAAATAAAAAAGAATTTTTATTTTTTTCACTTGATTTTGTAAATTTTTGTCTCCTGGTGTTTAAAAACGTAAACGGTATGAAACAATAGTGTATCTTTTAACCTTTTTTAATCCACGTGATTTATTTTAAATATGTATTGCATAGAAAAAGTGTTTATCTACTTCAACCCCACGGCGGGTTAAGCATATTTACCAATATGATATATGTATATAAGCAACGAGGTTGCCAAAATATTGTTCAACATGGCACCGAATATTGTAGAGACTGTGTAAGTGTTTCTTCCATTAACTGATGCATTCAAAACAATTAAGTTATCAGAATCCAATGTTCTAATCTATGCAGGACAAACGATTTTCAAACAAATTGTTCCAAATATGCAGCCGTCTTTTAAAGGTTTCAATTATCTACTCTTATCCCAAAATGCATTAAATCAATTAAGTTATCAGAATCCGATGTTCTGATTTATGCAAGACAAACAATTCTCAAGCAAATTGTTCCCAAAATGCGGTCATCTGTTAAAGATTTTAATTATCTACTCTTATCCCAAAATGCATTAAAAGCAATTAAGTTATCAGAATCCAAAACAATTCTCAAGCAAATTGTTCCCAAAATGCAG
>JAOUZG010017314.1:4651525-4676675 GCA_026289955.1 Argiope argentata
TAGGCTCCCATTTTTTTCTGGCTCTTTGGCTAATAAGTTTGCCGATCACTGCCTTAGAGCGTAACGATTTATGCATAATGCAGTTTATAGAAATGATGCCCCTTGAAAAATAGTATCATATAATTTTTTTTTGTTAATTTACTTCTTTCAATGGTCATTTTGTGGTAACGTATCATAATCAAAGAAAAGACTTTGTGTTCGCCATTCCCTGATTCTCGAATGCAATTTCGTCCTCTGCTTTCATAATACCACTCGATGTTTTTCATGCACCTTACCTTTTATCGCAAAAGTAAATACGCCCCGACGGGGAACAGAGCATTCCTTTCCACCCTTTGACAGGCCTGAGTGATGAAAACGATATCGTCCGTCGACTTTTAATTACTACCATTAACCGCCGCACGCGACTCTTTCTCATTAAGATAATCAAGAAGAGAAAGAGAGTGGAGTAGGGAAAAGTAGACAAGTCCTTTGGGTTGCCATTGGAGACCTGCTGTCTTTATGCATACACATTTCGGTGGATGGGGGGCCCCTCGGGTTTCTATGGCAACGCTGACAGAAGATAACGGGGGGCTGGGCCCTCCCGTCGTGACATCCCAGTGGGTGGCGTCGCCCTCTTGCCCCCTCCCTCGATTCATCATATCTGCTTCCCTCCGATGTCATATCCTGAAACGTCTGAACCGATTCGCCTCTGCCTTTTTGTATTCCTCTCTCTCTTTATCAGTCGGTGGGATGATTGTGTGCCCGTCGCAGAGCGTTTTCTGACAGTTTCTGGATTTGCTGAGTCTGGGGATAGGCCTCGAATAGAGGTTGGATGAAGTCCCTTTTTTCCTCAATGTACATATAGTCATATACGTACATACATACAAGAAACATTCCTTTTAGAATGAGACCTAAAAATTGATTAAAGCGAAGAATCTTGATAAATTCCAGAGTTTCTCATTAGTGTTATCAATTCATTGTATGCCTGTCTGGATTTACTGGGTTTGGGGATAAGCCTCGAATAGAGGACGGACGAGGTTTCTTTTCTCTCAATGCACTCACAAATAAAAGAGATCTTCCTTTTAGAATTAGGCCTATAAATATGATTAAACTGAAGAATCTTGATAAATTCTAGAGTTTTTCATTAGTGTTATCAATTCTTTGTGTACCTGTCTGGATTTACTGGGTTTGGAGATAAGCCTCGAATAGAGGACCGACGAGGTTTCTTTTTTTTCCTCAATGTACACACAAATAAAAGAAACCTTCCTTTTAGAATCAGGCCTATAAATATGATTAAACTGAAGAATCTTGATAAATTCTAGAGTTTTTCATTAGTGTTATCAATTCTTTGTGTACCTGTCTGGATTTACTGGGTTTGGAGATAAGCCTCGAATAGAGGACGGACGAGGTTTATTTATTTTTTCTCTCAATGTACACACAAATAAAAGAAACCTTCCTTTTAGAATTAGGCCTATAAATATGCTTAACACGAAGAATCTTGATAAATTGTAGAGTTTTCATTAGGGTTATCAATTCGTTGTGTCCCTGTCTGGATTTACTGGGTTTGGGGATAAGCCTCGAATAAAGGTCGGACGAGGTATCTTTTTTTCTTAATGTACACACAAATAAAAGAAGCCTTCCTTTCAGAATTAGGCCTATAAATATGATTAAACCGAAGAATGTTGATAAATTCTAGAGTTTTTCATTAGTGTTTATCAATTTATTGTATGCCTGTCTGGATTTCCTGGGTTTGGGGATAAGCCTCGAAGAGGTCGGATGAGGTCCCATTTTTTTTCTCAATGTAGACACAAATAAAAGAAACCTTCCTTTTAGAATTACTCCTCTAAATATGATTAAACCGAAGAATCTTTATACACTCTCTAGTTTTAACTAGAATTATCAATTTATTGCATGCCCGTCGCAGAGCATTTTCTGAATTTGCTGAATTTTGGGATAGGAGTCCAATAAAGGTCAGACGAGGTTTCTTTCTTTTTCACAACGAGCACACACAAAAGATCCAAAAAATTAATCCATCCAAAGAACCTTTATAAACTCCCGAATGTTGATTTAGAATTATCTGTTCACTGTGTGACCGTCGCAGGGCGTTTTCTGCCAATTACTGGATTTATCTGTTTTGAAAATAATCCTCAAACAGTAGTCAGATGAATTTTCTTTTTTTCTCAACGAACACACAAAAAAGAAACTTTCCTTTTAAAAGGATATTTAAAAATAAGTTAAAACGAGGATTTTTGATAAACTCTCGAGTTTGTATTTAGAATCATCAATTTATTCAGTTGCCATTTAATGCCAAAAACTCCAAAGAGACGACATTCGATTTTTTTATTAACTTGAACATGTTTATTGTACTAATTTGATTTACAATCATTATTTTAAGCAATGGTAAATAAGTATTTGCTCTTAGTTGGTTGTAAAAGAAAGTAACCTAATCATTTTTGAACAACAAAGTATGTTTTTCTCTATGCAAGAGATACATAAATAAGTCGCATTAAAATAAACAATTTTTATTCAAAACATCGAACTGCTACTTGATAACTTTTATCGACATATATTATCTGAAAATTGCGATATTTTTATCAAAAAAAAATCCCAGAAAGCTTTGCAAGCAGACTCTTAGGTCTAAATATCAGGTTAAAGGAAATCATTATTTTTTGGAAACTAGATGCCTCTAAGAATTTTTTCAAAAATTTTATTAGATCTTTAGATGAAAATTAATTAAAATTTGATATTTATCCTTAGTTACGTCTGAGCAAATTATTGAACGAAAAAAATCAAAAAAACTATTTCACACTACGATAAAAGGAATGAATGAATAAATAAATACAGTTTCTCAGTGATTTGTATTCTTTTTTCGGAGACAATTCTTATCTTTAATTTTAATAATTGATTCAAAATATTTTATATTTAAAAATACCTTTATTTTTTAGTAGGGAATTTATCTAATACATTAACTATGTTATTAAAATATATTTTGTATGCATATATTATCGCTTTTGCAAAATTAAGAATAAATTTTGAATATAAAATAATTGCAGGACAATCAAGGTTAACATATTATCATGCTATAATATTTTTAATATTCTTAATCTTTTTTTTTTCACTCACATTTCGATTTTGAGTAATTCAAAATATATCGATTATTATCGTATATTTAGTATTAAAAATATTTGATTTATTGATTATTATCTTCATCTTAGTGTCATTCACTTAAATGAAACTAATTATAAAATTTTAAAAATAGGTTCAGATAAAATATATTTATAAAAAATTATTTTTCTTTATATATTTATAATATATGTATACACTAGCAGTACCAGCACGGAATTGTTCGTGGCATAGTATCCAAGAAGAAAAATTAGCTTTAAACTTGAATTAGCTTCCACCCGATATGACATGGGCGTGTTAAGCAACATCAAACAAACATAAAAATACATTTAGAAATTATCAAAAATAGTTATAAAATAATTTTTATAGCACATATGCAGAAATATTTTGAATGTAAAAATATTCCCGCAGAGAAAACACAGGCGATTATTTCGAGGTTTTATTTTCTACTTTTCAGTATAATGAGATTTAAATCATTGTTTAAAACCAGACGTAAATAAAGAAATGTAACGAATATGCGTACCACAACTCTTGCTATTTGCACATACACAGTTTGCGATTTTCGGGCATGCGCGGATAGGTTAAAATAACAATTACAAAACTCCTCTTTTTATTTTGATATGATTTTAATGCACTAAAATCTTCCCCAATAAATGCTCTACAAAATGGTATAAATATCTCCAATATCCATTAACCATTTCTCGAGCTTTTGTTGTTCCAAAATACAAATGCTTTAAGATTTCCTTTTATACTATTTATAGATTTTAAATATATTTTTATAAATATTTTATAGAAATAAACCTCGTTTCAAATCTACCATAAAAGAAAAAAAAATCTACTGAAATAGATATTTTAAGAACAAGCATAAAATTGGGGACAAGTAGAGAGAAAAGCAGAAGATAGATAACTAGTATTAGTTTCCAATCCAAATCTCTCAAAGCCCGTAAGACTTACTAACTAGAGATTTAGAGAAAATCAAGAGTCTGATTTATTGCAATCTTTCCATGCCGAAAAAATAACGCAGATGTTTCAAGTCAAAAGTTTCTTAATCAGCTGTCTTCTATGTCAAAATGATAAATTATTGTCAAAACAGCGACATTCAAAGCGAATACGATGCGTTTTGGTCTTAACATGCGATTATCGAGTGCTATTCCATCTTAAAGGATTAGCCTTTCACTTATCCTTTCAGATGTGACAATGACTGTTTTGTTGGATGCTAATCCTTTTAGAATCCTCGAGTATGCTGAGGTTTAGAAAGGCGGGGGTCACAAAGAATTAGAATATTCGAATAGTCGTGTTTGTGGAGAATACTTAAACCCTTTCTTCAAAAGTTTGCAATAAAATGGATTAGATGTTTAAAAACTCTTTTACAATGATGTATCAATGGACAAATGCTTCGTGTGCGGCATTCTTCAATATCAAGGGAAAAAAGTCGAAGGAAATCCAGATTAGAATTTGTACATTCTTCAGTAAAATTACCCTATTATACAAACCCTCTACAAATTGTTGAAAGCAAATCCAGTATATAACTTATACATCATCACTACAATTATTTTGCAATAGACTTTCAGTTATTCTGCTGGGGAAAAATGTCCAATGACTCGCGGCCCATTTTAAAAAATGAAAATTAATAACAAAACCTAATTTATTGAATTAAGTTACAAATGTTTACAAAATCATATAAAAAACTTTACAAGCTTAATTGACCATAAAGAAAACGTTTGCCTTGAAAATAACAATTCTTCCTGGCAAATTTAGAGCAAATATACTTAAGAGGATAACAATGAGAAGCTCGTGGAATTTTTTAATTTTTTTTATTTTTAATTGATTAATTAAATATTAAGCTTAATTTCGACATCTTTATAAAATAATTTCTGAAAATATTGCGTAAACTTGATTGTTATATCATTTTAAAACATAATTTATAATAAAAAATTATTAATAAATTTTATTAAACTATTTTTATTTTAAAAGTTTAAAACTTATTTAATTAATTTTTTTGAATTTTAAAATTTTAAATTTTTTGCAGAATTTTTAACAATTTTTTTCTTTGTTGCCCTGAAATTCAAATAATTTTCAATCTTTATAAATATTTAATGGCATAAAACAGGATTTATTTTGAAAATTGAATCAATTCAATTTAAGAATTAGGCAATTTCAAGAGTATAAATTTACAAATCACTGAAAAACTCTTGGAAAGTGCTCCAATATATTTTTTGTTGCAGGTAGTAAATAAATAAGATTTATTTTGTCAATAACTTTACTAAGTCTTTCTTGTTATTTATATCGGTTATATTTTTCGGAATATGTCTATTTGAACTGGTTATATTTTAATTATTGTTTGTGTTTATTAATAGTTATAATTTTCAGAATAGTTTTCACTGAAAAAGCATAATTAAGTGTTTAAAATATTTTTATTTAATTTGAAATGCTTTAAATTTATAAAAAGAAAATTTTGTAATCGATTTTTTTCCTTCTTCTAGGAGAATGAAATTTGGTCCATTTGTATAATCTTGAATACAATACACTAGTTTGATATTTTCAGAACTTATCACTAATTAGCTGAAATTGTGGGTTTCATATAATTATTAATTCATCATAGAAAATTCCTGGGCAGTAAATTTCTAGATAAATAATTAGAGGAAATTGAAATAAATTGTCACTTAATACACAATTGAAAGTGCATTTTCAAAAACTCTTTGGCCGACGTCCTAACACAGAGGTAGCGCGTCTTCCCCGTGACTTGGGCGTTCTGGGTTTGAATTCTGGTTCGGGCATGGTTGTTCTGTGTTCTATCTGTGATATATGTGAATGAGCCTCCCCTCCCTGCAAAAAGGGCTAAGCAAGCGAATGTGATGCGTGAGTAGCTAAGATGTGCCATTGGCCCTAGTTGGCGCTGCTTAAAATAAGAGACGCGCCCTCAGCTTAAAATCGCTGGTTGCGTTAGCGATCTTGTCAGTGGCAAAAGCCATTAGAAACAACAAAAACTTTTTTTGATTAAGTTGTTTTTTATCGGAATATATTGTTTTAAATGATTTTGAAAAGAAAATACTAAATCTATTTAATAAGTCTTAATAGACTAAAATAAAATTAAAATAGCTGTTACATATTTAAACTAAATAAAACTGTCACCAAAAGATTGAAGAATCTAATAATCATGAAAACTAGGGAAAACTAAAAAATTGAAACAAGGGAAAATTGATTTCGATTTGAAATTGTACAAAACAAAAGAATATAAATCAATAAAAGGATACTATGATTTTTAAACGAATTTACATAATCTTTTTCTTAAGATACGTTAATTGACCAGTTTCTTAATATTTTAAACATAATTTAATAATTATAATATTTTGTGCTAGCTTTTTTTGTGTTTCTTCGAATTATTCTAAAATTAATAAGATGAAAACCATAAAATACATTTTTCTGTTAGTACAGATTTTAAACTAAGGAACGCATTTAAGTAAGAAAACGCACTCTACTGTTTTGTCCATCTATTATAAGCAATATCCTTTTTTTCGGAATATACTGAAACTTTAAGAGAAGAATACTTCTCTTAATATTATTATCATTTTTTATTGGAAAATATGTACTGAATGATTAAAAAGGGAAAACTGATAATCCACCTTTCCTTTGAAAGAAAATCAATAAACTTTCGTATATAACATTTGGTCACCAATTACTAGTGCGATAAAAACACTCTGGAATGCTACATTTGAAGTATATGCACAGTGGATATTGTCAGCAAAATTTTATCAAACATTCTTATAATTTTTATAAAGATAAGGCAACAATCAGGAATTTATTTCAATTTATCGTCTGAAAACAAATTTGTTTTTAATGACAGGAATTTCGCTTTATTGATTGTCCGAAAATAGCAAGTGTTACTGAGCAAAGATCGTTCATGGCATTTTGTTTTCATAAAATCTACTGAAAAAGTATTTGAAATATTGCAAAAAGCTTTTGAAAACAACTATTTATAAAAAAGAAACAGTATTTAACAGGCATAAAAAATGTAAAGATAGTAGATAATCCGTCCTAGAAGATCTGCTATCTGATAGATCATCCACTTCGATTAATGATCAATACATTAATAACATCAAGGAATCAGTGTTTGATGATCATTGAATGATAAAAAAAGCATTACAAAATAAGTTCCCATATCATTACCCACCAAGCAATTTTACCAGATTATTTAGGAGGCTTCTCGGGTTAATTTTTTTAAAAATAAACAACAACGGGCTCGAATGACTTAAAAGATGCCGTTTTAAAGCGATTCTTTTCCGAATAGAAAATATATATGCTTTTTGAACCGAAATAGCTTTATAATGAAAAGTGAAGAAAGACCGAAAAGGCCATATCAATGCATCAATTAATTAATTAAAAGATAACTCTAAGAAGCACGTTTCCATTCTCCAAGGTAAGTAAATACCGAATTTGATAGTTGTAGATCAAGCGAACTGACCTATGGATTGCTTGATCTATAGGATAAAGAGGATAGGATCTATATAGCTCACCAACATGTGAACAAGCGATCTCATTTATTGATTGCTTGATCTATAGGATCAAGAGGATAGGATCTATATAGATCGCCAACACGTGCACAAGCGATCCCACCTGTAGATTGCTTGATCTATAGGATCAAGAGGATTGGATCTATATAGATCACCAACATGTGCACAAGCGACCTGACCTATAGATTGCTTGATCTATACGATCAAGTGGATAGGATCTAAATAGATTGCCAACATGTGCGCTCGTACACATGATTACACACACAAGAACTCATTATTATTATTCAAAGAGAAGAAAATTTTAAACCCAGAAGCTGTCCAGAGGGCACTGAAACGAATTAATTTTTATGTAATCTATTTTGAAATATCTGGATACACTGGACTCTTCAATCCGTAGCGGCAAGTGCACTATTGGCACTAGAAGAAATTAATTTCTTTTGCATAAAGGATTCATAAGTAATTGTAAAGTAAAATCTGCATCAAGGAAATGATACAAAAACAAGAAATAGATCCATTTCCTGTACTGCAATACTAAAGTTTATCCAATGCTTTAAAGAAACAGGTCACTATAAAGAGGACAACGAAAAGACAGGTTAGCATTGACAGAAAGGCATATCACTGCTATAAAGTGTATCGTAAAAAAAATATCACAGCCGTGTTTGGAAGTACTACCGAAGCTGATAAGATATGAGGGATTGCCATAACTATGTATTGGTGTATTCCATCGCAATCTTGCAATTTGAATCCTTACAGATGCCTTTATTACACCGTATTTTTGCATTTAAAGTATTATTTAACATTACATTCCTACAAAATTTGCTAATAAGAAAACCTGTACTTTTCCGTTGGCCGGGCACAAATGTCGGCAACTGTGAATCAAATGCAAGCCAAATCTCCAAGCAAATCTAATGACAAAACAATCAGTGGAATTCTAAATTTTTTTTGTTGATTTTTCACCAATTTTCATTTGGCAGAATTTGGCATTATTTGGCCATTTTTCGCTTGGGCCCGGCTAACGGCAACGAAAAACCATAATCATTGTGGTTCTTATTCTGCTTATAATATAACAAATTTTAAAATAATGTGGATTAACGAAACCTGAAGTGGAATGCATGGAGACATTAAAGCACTCGTTTATGGATTATAAACAAATTCCTGTGAATACACAGCCAAGCTTTTAGTGAACAGTGATAGCAGTAAAGAAATTCTCTCTGAAAACTCCCAAATTTTCAAGAAAAAAATAGAAAATTCGCTGTTCCAGTAATCAATTATATCGCCAAGGTTGTCTCCAAATCGCTAAATTTGATGCCAAAAATCTCTCCAAAAAGCTAAAATACTGTCACTTTTCAAAATTCTTAATAATTCATTCTGCATTTACTGAAAAATTTAAATAATTTGAAACAAAAAACAAATTAAAATTTTGAACAACCATTTTGTAAATAAGCATATACTATCCAAAAAGTAATCATGAACCACATTTCGTAGCATTACGTGCAATGATTTCTTGTTGAATATTTTGAACGATTTTTTTTTTCATTAGGAATGCAACCTGATGCAGTTTTGACATAATATACTAGACTATAAATATTATTAAGTAAATAAAAATCGCTAGGAATTCGTAACTAATAATTAGTATATAAATTAATCACCACAAAATAAAGGGCCAACGAGCGTCTGATTTTATTTTGGCATTAAAACTTAATAAAAGAGATTGCAGTCAGAAAACTGGGCAAATTCCAAGCTTTCACTCGATCAATATTTTTTAATTACATATTGTCCTCCCATTTTTAAATCAGTTTCACTTGAAAATCTTTAATCATTTTGCAGATTTCAATTTGATTAATTGCTCAATCTTTCACTTTTATTATTTAAAATAAAAACGCGTTTCTTCGCTTAAAATCTTTTAATTTAATTATTCACTAATTTTAATTTTATTTTCATGTAAAAATTATTAAATATTCGATCCATAATTCTTCCTCCGTTTATTTCTGAGCACCGTTTTATTTATTTAAAGGAATAAGAAATATATACTGTATTTATAATTTCGAAAAGCTCCCAATTTCATTGCATATTGTTTCTTGACCCCTTAACTGGTTTATTTTCTCTGCTATCTAATAAGATGACACTTTCTATTTTGGGAATATTTTCTTATTTTGATTCAAACGGAAATCCATGGAATACTTGGCTTATCTTCGTATTCGAAATCATTTTACTATTGAATTGTAATTGTTATGAATGATTAATTTTTTGTTTACAACTATAAAAATTCGATATATCGATGCACGTACGGCGTACGGGCAGACCAGTTAAGGGGTTAACTCTTTGTTTACAAAATTTCTTAAAAGTTTTTTTAAATGTTCGCTAATTTTTTTAAAAAATTAAGGCTCAAAAAATACTTATACATAATTTTCATTAGCGTCTTCAAGAATTTTATTAATTACAAGGGTAAATATTTGGGAATTATATTTTATCTGTATTTCTTTAAATTCGGTAACTCAAAAAAAAAAAAAAAAATGAGATAGAAGGATAAAATTTGGGGGATAAATCTTTTAATAAATCTTTTTAGGGAACGACCTTTTGTTGATTTATATGTGAATTAATACACTTATCGGAAACGTAACGTAAAGAAAAATATTACTAATGGATATGAACGCGATCATTCAAAAATACATCGACATAGATAATTGAATTTCAGTAGGTGATTTTGTGTCTACAAGTGTAGTTCTATATAAAATTTTATTTTCAATCGCCCAGAAAAGAGCATCGAAAATGAATAATCGAATGATCAACCGCCAATTTTATATTCAAAAGTCCCCCCCCCCCAGATTTTGTAGAAGCACTATATTCATACTGAATACCAATGTTTCATAATTATTGTTCACCAATACTGTAATATTCATGCATACTTACCAGTTTTCTTCTCTACATTATGAACTCCGCAACTCTGATGTGGGAAAATAAAAATCTGAGCACTCGTATCATTCACAGCATTGTCCGAGGTGCACAAATTTATGCTGGCGTAGAGAGGAAAATATCACATTCATTAGAGAGCATGAAAGAATGTTTATAGGAGAATTTTATCGCTGTTTCTTTTATTTAATTCGCTGATAAACAGCGACTGACTGAGTTACTTCTTCGTGCAGGGGTTTGCAATCTTTTTCAAGATACGGGCCACTTTAAATTTTTTCAAGATGTTGCGGTCCATTCGGTGGCTTAGGTGTGTTAAGCTAAAACAAGAGTAATAGAAAAAATTTTGTTAAAGGACGTTTGGAAAGTAGTTGCAGCTTAGGTATCGTCCTCTTCGTCTAATCGCATCTCCAAATTTTAAAATCAATCCTAAAGTAAACTTTAGATCGGATATATAACTTAAAATTTGCATTCTTAGGCAAAAATCTTAAGTATAAACTTAAACTGAAAGTTTTTTTTTTTAATTTTGTTTCAAGCGTATTATTATAACTTTATTCTTCAGAAATACAAACTGCTGATCGAAAATATTTAAAATCTTAAAAATAGAGCTCCAATCATACGAATTTTAAGTTTTATGGATCACCAATTATTCAGCTTTCTTTGAGAAATAAAAAAAAATATTGAAAAAATATTTTTGGAAACAAAAGTAAAAAGTAGACGAAACAAAAATTTAACGCAATTTCTACTTAGGTAAACAAAGAATTTTTTTTTATTTTAGTTACTTTTTATTAAATAATTACGGTTAATATAAATATGCATATACATATGACAGAATTACAATATTAAATGGCAAATTAGAAAGCCAATTTATTTGAAATTTTCCATTCTCCTTCTCAAATTTCCTTCTAAAGACGTAGTCCAATCTTAAGGTTAGGTAGAAGTGACCAACAATTGATGAAAAATATTTTAAGGAATAAACCTAAAGCTTAACATTTCTTCAATTTTATTTTTTTTGGGAAAAATCCCTCATTCTAACCGCTAAGCCACGACTGCTAACTCTATACCGAAAATCATTTGGATTCAACGCTACAGTATTGATTTCAACTTAATAATAAATACGAAATATGCACTTATCTACGCAAATGCAAACATAATGATAATAGTCACAAATATAATAGTATCTATGCATTTAATATCAAACAATTGAAAATACATTAAAAAAATCATTTTCATCTAAAGTTATTTCTTGTAATTATAGTTGATAGAAAACTTAGGCCACATGCTGTCATCCAATCTTGAATAGCTCGGTATATAATTACTAACTACTGAATGTACTCTGGATTCTAAGCGGTCGCCTGGGAGACGAGAAGATATGTTGTCTTAATTATACTCGTCAACGAAAAGGCAGATTCACACAAGTAGGTAGAATTAGAAAACGACGTTAAATGATATGCAACTTTTTTCAATTCCTACTATTTGTTCACCCTCTCCTTATGTATATATATCCTGTTCAAATTTTCAATCGTCAATAAAATACTTTCTATTCATCTAATCAAGTTCAAATACATTTTTTTAACTTGTGGATGACGCTTGATGTTTAAAGTTTTTTCAAATCTTAATTCATTAATTGAATTTAATTAACTTTTAATGCTTTAAATAGAGTGTTAGCAGTTTGTTATGGCAATTGAAATCAACAGGGAGTAGCTCAATCGGCCAAGTGTGATGATTTCAGTACTTGAATGCTAGTTCAATTCTTGCAAAAATTGATAAGTTGTTTATATTAATTGTAATTATTTAATAAAGAAGTAACTAAAATAAAAATTTTCTTCGTTGATCTAGGTAGGAATTGACTTTAATTTTTTAATATTGTTTTTAAATGAGAATACTTTACTTCGTCCATTAGATTTCAAAAGTTATTCTTAAGTTCTGAACTACGTGCTGTAAAAATTATGTCATTTTGACAGAGAAAAACTTCATTTTCCATAAGAGATAAAGATAATATATAATTTGCATACACAGTTCTTTCTTCCATTTAACATTGCCAAATAATACATGAATGTAACGATTGGTTCTAAACAGGTAAATTCTTGAAAACATCGTTCGAATTCAGTGTGAAGTTTTATTATTTCATCTTAATATTCTTTTTTTAAATGTATCTCCATTTTTAAATAACTCGTCAAAATATTTTTGAATTTTTTTACCTTTGTTCTAAAAATATGTAACTTTTAATATGTAATTTTTTTTTGGGGGGGGGGGGGGGGGTTTTAAAGACGTCCCCCCAAAAGTCTTTGAGGTCTTCAGGTCGATCGGGATTGATTTAATATCCACCCCTATCTTTGCGTTTCTCACTTCATGATCTGTTAAAATAATGATTTTCTGTATTCACATTTTTTTTTGAATTTTAAAATAGCCAGCATTCAGTAGATTATTTATTTCTAGTTTCTTTAGGTATTATTTTGGTAACATTTCGGAAAATATTAATATAAGAGATGTCCAAGCTTCAAAGATCGGCCCAAGTCTTTGCAAGGTATCTCAACATTAAGATAACAAAACGTAAAGAGCTAGATCAGAAAAAAATTTCATCTAATGTCATAATATCAATGCTTAGATTCTTACGAAAATTTTGTATAAAATCCTACAAAGCATTCATTGTGCTTCGTCTTGTATCATCGTATGCATATAAATGCAATAACTCAAAAACGTAACATGTTAGATAAATTAAATTCGGTATCAGATTTTTCTATAAACTATAAACTTTCATGGGTTGAATTCCACAAATAAAAAAAATTGTGATGATTGAGCCGCCTAGAATAATCGCAATATTAGGGTTAATAGCCGCGTAATATAACTACTATACAAAAGCGATTACTCATGCCAGGAGGTTGTTAACTGACTTATGAAGCTGTTATTACACATTGTGTTTACCTTCTGATTATGGAATTATTTACTTAAATAATTACTCAAACCACCTCAATGTCACATTCAATAGCTTTCATGGTTTTGCCAACTTGTCTACAGCTTTTATACGAGGAAAGGAAGAATAATTATGTTTTTAGAGAATAAGCCAAAAAAAAAAAAAAAAAAAAAAAAAAGAAGTTCCGTGGTGACCACACCCACAGATCTGGATTCTTATCCTTTTATAATCTGACAAATGCAATTCATAATGCGCATTTACACCGGTCTAAATCATAGAGATTATCAATCTAAATGTCGAATTTTTTTGGCCATTTATTGTCTTTCTTTGCTGCAACGCGTGTTTTTCAGAAAAACTCATCGATATCAATGCTTTTTATTAAAACACAAGGAGGGGGAAAACCCTGAAATGTGTTGAAATCCTTAATGAACCCTCAACAGCTGAAAGATTTTAAACTAATAAGGAAGATTCACGTCAGAAGCACGAACTTTTCCCCCCGGCTTACATTTTCAGCATATCGCGGAATGATTTCCCCGTCTTTTCCCGAAGTTTAATTAAATTCGATGCGATCTCCGAGGGATTTTCCTGGAGTTTTCCGGGAAACGATGGGAAAAATCTGGAGACGCGCGGGGGAAATTCTCATCCTGATGACGCTGCTCTGCAGAACAAATTGAGTTCACGCGATGAAACGGACGATAATACGAAAGAAAGAAATTAGAGTGAAAAATTAATTTCATGCACACGTTTTTATTACGCATCTGTTCTTCAGAAAAAAAAGAAAGGAAGGATATAAAAGCTTTCCCTTTTTTATCTCATGTTATTCGTGCGTTGGATAAGAAAAAAGTAATTACTTTGCATGCAAATTAGAATTTTTTTCTTAATATTCTTTTCTTTTTTCCCCCCAGATTTCTTTTTCGTCTTGCCTGTCTTTACGAGAAATGGGGGAAAATATCATATTTTTGTTTTATTTAGAATGGAATTTTTTTTAAATTCTTTCTTTATTTTTTCTTTTCTTTCTGTTTTACGTTTCGGAAAACATTTATTTCTTTTATTAAAAAACCGTGCATCTTCTCAGCCTTCAAAGTTGCCAAAGGAAAGTTTTAATTAAAAGGATATGTTCTTTTGCTTTCGTTCAGTTTCCGTACTTGCTTGAATATAGCTCTTTGCTCATTTCTGGGACCTCCCTTTTCCACTTGTGGAAGTCGTTTGCGACTCTGTTACCTTCCTCCCTTTCTCTACCACATGTCTTTTTCCTTCTTTTTTTATTTATTAAAACAAAAGATAGAAAAACACACGCCAATCTAGATACAAGTTTTAATAACCATACACGTATGAGTAAATTTTAGTATCTTTAAAAAATGACTTGTTGTTCTGGTAATTTCTGAAATGGAAGTAATTAAATTTAAAGACTTGTTACTTTCATGTATAAAGAGTAAGTCGGCTCTCTGGCTCAGAGGTAGCGCGTCTTCCTCGTGTTCTGGGAGCCTCGGGTTCGAGCATGGTTGTTCCTCTGTGGGATGTGTGACTGTCACCCTCCCCCCCCTATAAAAAAGGGGCTGTGCAAGCGAAAGTGTAATGAGTGTGTAGCTAAGTCGTACGCTTGGCCCTAGTTGGCGCTACGTCGAAAATAAGAGACTAGGCTTAAGTCTACTGATACTTTCATCAGTGGGGCTTGTCCACTGACAAGACCCATAAGTAACAACAACAGCCAAAATCGCCAAAGAAATGTGGTCTACCTTATTCAGCGATTTTTTGCTTTAAAATCACTAAGAAATTTGGCAGAATTCTACAATATTTGGTGATTTTTGGCTTTAAAATCGCCGTAAGAAGTTTGGTGGAATTCTACATTATTTAGCAATTTTTTGCTTTAAAATCAGTGTAGGAAATTTGGAGGAATTCTACATTGTTTGGCGATTTTGTGTTTTAAAATCAGTATAAGAAATTTGGCTGAATTCTATAATATTTAGCAATTTTTTTGCTTTAAAATCACTATAAGAAATATGTCGGAATTCTAAAATATTTGGCATTTTTTTTTGTTTTAAAACCACTGTAAGAAATTTGGCTGAATTCTACATTATTTGGCGATTTTACTCTGGCGCTCGGATAACTTAAAAGTACCGTATTGTGAAACAAATCCATTCATGGGAAGTTCATCTCTTCGGCTGCCCAAATGCAAATGAACGCCAAAAATTACGAAATGCAAATATAATTACTAATTGCATAAAATTTGATTCTCAAATTGAGTTTCTAAATTTATATAAATTTGAAACCAAATCCATCAAGGGAAGGATCTGTCTGTCGATCGTACTTTCACAAGCATGGAAAAACAATAATACGAAAAGAAAAAAAACCCTTGGCAATTTAAAAATATGGAAATTGGTGTGCTAATTTTTGATTAATTGTAGATTAATTGTTTTTGATTAAATGAGGTTTCAATCGATTGGATAAAAGGTGTTCCAAGTTCATATTCGATTTTCTGGTATTTATTTATTAAATGCATCCTAACGATTAATATCCAAAAACCACACTCTTTCAGACGTTCTCGTGATTATAGTTCGCCAATGATATGTAGTTAATATATACAATTACATTTGTTACAGAATATATGAGAAAGTTTCAGAGATATCATTTCTTCTGGTTAGAATTATATCTCTATGAAAACACGTTAAATCAAATACATTTTGAGCTAGACGGATGATGATTGGATACTTTTTCCATTAGCCGGGCGCAAGCGAAAAATCTCAAAATAATGTAAAATTAAGTCAAATTTCCTTGGCGATTTTTAACTTGTCCTTGGTTAACGGAAAAGTACCGATTATTGTAATTCGCCAATGATCTGTAGTTAATATATACTAGTGCATTTATTACAGAATATAGGAGAATGTTCCAGGGACATTGGTCTCTCTAGTTAGAATTATATCTGTATGAGAACACGATGAACATTTTGAGCTAGACGGATGATGGCATGTGGTCTTTAGATCAAATTCGTAGATTTGTATCAAATTTTTTACGAAATACAGGCACTTAAACTGTCACATTTTGGTTTCAATCGATCTGAAGAAGAAAAAAAAATCTAGTGATTGTGTATTAACTGCATAACAATTAAAATTTGAACTCAAATAGATTTGTATACTTACTAGAAAAGAGATAAAATATTGTTAAGGATTTGCAGTAATGTTTCCTTGCGCTGTTAATTCCCTGATATAAAAGTTCCTTTCGTTGTTAATTGCCTGAAATTACCCCAGCTCAGGTAATTTACCTGTTAATTACCTGAGAATTTTATAAATATGGTAATGGCTGGATGAATGTAAAGTTAATGACACTTAGCCTTGATCACTACTTGGCGACTCTGGTGCAAAAAATGAAGAACCTCGATTATGCTAGAATCTTGGCATCAGCTCCATTAGGTCTGGAGCTCCGAGTTTGTTCTTGAACTTCAATTCCATGTTGCAGAATTTATAAAATCCCTAAAAATAGAGTAAGCATAAAGAAAGAGTCAAGTGACAAGAGTAGTCAAGCGAAGTCTGTCTTGGAGAATTCCCGCTACGCGTTTTATTCTATTCCCAGGTGTGTGTGAGAGATTTAAAAATATGGTACTGAAATATACTTAAAGCATGAGGAAGTAAGAAACAATTAAGTTTAGCATTCGATACTGTATCACTAAATTCATGTGTTTTTTAAAAAATCCTAACATTAAAAAAAGGGGGGGTCTTGCACAGTGGCATTCTAAAATTACGGAGAAAAGCTTCAGCATTTTGATTGTTTTTTATTAAAAAATTAATCAAAATTAAAAAAAACCTTTTTTTAACCAGTAAAATGCAGAATTTATTTGTTAAGATCCTCATATCCCTTTTATAAAGTCAAGCGAGACGTATATACACGTCGAAAGTTGGTAAATTTTACAAAAATTCATAATAAAGCGAATAAGATTTTCTTTTTATTAAATAAAAAATTAAAGATCGATCTCGCCAAATTGTAGATTAGGAATGACGTGTATGCGCATCTAACGCACTTAATTGGTTAATGAGTGCCAAATATTTTTCTGTTTGTCTGATCTAGAACGTTTCGGACTATTTTTGTACCTTGCATGTAGAAATTTACAGATAGTATTAAACCAATGAGCATTATCATGTTAAAATACTATTGAAATCATATCACGTATTCTCTAAGCAAGAGGGAATAGAATATAAACAGTTCCACAGTCAGACAGACAAGTAGCTTCAGGATAAATGTGTTACGTAATACGAAATGAATGAGAAAAGCATAGGCATAAGACTGTAATAACTGGTTTAAATGATGAATGTTTTTGTGCCGACAGTAAATGAGAGATCGGAAAAGAGAAGAGTTTTGGTTCACGAGAAGAGTTATAATTTATTTCAGCAAGTGAATTTGACACTGTATATGATGAAATATTGATTAATATTGTAGAACTGAAGAAAGAGAACATTTACTGAATATTTTAAATGGATTCTACACTGTTAAGAGTTTATGATATTTCCTGTTTTCAGCATTTGTGGAATAGCTATAATCTAGAGACTTAATACTTACTGAATATTTTAAATTTCTTACACTTTCTGAATGTTTTAAATTGATTCGATACTTTTAAGAGTTTCTGATATTTTCTGTTTTCAATATTTGTGGAATAGCTATAATACGAAGACTTTTTTAAAATAAAGATTACCTTTTTTCTAAGATAATTTGCAATTCAAACTTAGAGATGTTGTACACAACATAGTAAAAAATATATGTTTTGTTGTTCACAACTTGTAACTCTCCCATGGTATGAAGATGGTATGGTGATTCTGCCTCATCAAGATGACACAGAAGTTTAAGCTGCGTTCTCGTACTGGCAGATTAATCCTGGGATGCATGAGCAAACTTTTTTTTTCTGTGTTCACGTGATTTATATACATTTGCTATACCATTAACTAAAAAGACTTTTTCTTAATGTTTTTTAAATGAAAAGTGTCATTTTTAACGCCATTACTGAATTGAATATATGTAAAATTATTCGCATTGGTGACCCGAACGTGATCTTGATGAAAGCAGGATTATAGGAAAAAAATTACATAGATTTATTTATACAGCAGCTTTGGAAAATCTGACCATTTTCACATCCTAATGGGCTATTGGCATTAAATCAAAATTGATTATTTTAAACTTATCATCGATTAATTAACAGACAAGAAATGAAACAATTGCCTTTAAAACGGCTTTTAAAGTTGAACATAAGATGTTAAATATTTTTTTCTAAACTTAAAAAACATAAAAATCCCTATTATATGATAAATAATTGAATTTTAATCAATCCCAAATTATATTACAAAACACATTTAATGAAATGTAAGCATACCGTACTACAAACACAGCAAAATCTTGATTTACCTTGATTTTTAAACGACATTTGCTTGTTATTTCTTTTCCATGTCAGTCGTCTTTGAATATCAACTGGAGGTACTCTACCGTCAGCCGGGTGCAAGCGAAAAATAGCCAAATAATGTAGAATTATTGGCTTTTAAAATTGCCAAATAATATTGAATTCCATTAACTGTTTTGTCATTCGCTTTGCTTGGCGATTTGGCCCGCATTTGGTTCAAAATTGGTGACATTTGCGTCCGGATAAAGAAAAAGTTTCCAATTGGATTAGGGGAAGATATTGTTTATGCTTAGTTTCAGTTAAAATCGTTTTGATAAAATCTCATGTCCATTGTTCCATCAATCTGTTAGACATTAAAGCCGTGTTATTTTAATATTCTAATATATATTCTGCTTATTGGTATATCATCTACTTATGAAGACCTGTTCCATAACCTCATAGCATAATTTTATATGGGTTCATCTTCTAATTTCGGGCAGCATTATAGTTTCCTTTGTTTTATTTATTCTGTAAAATACATAGATATTTAAACAGAATTCTTCTTTAACTCTGAAAAATATAAGAAAACCACAATATCAATTATTTGATGAAACAATGAAAACGATTTCGGTTTCATT
Organism: Argiope argentata; assembly: GCA_026289955.1. Classification (NCBI taxonomy): domain Eukaryota; kingdom Metazoa; phylum Arthropoda; class Arachnida; order Araneae; family Araneidae; genus Argiope; species Argiope argentata. The sequence goes on from JAOUZG010017314.1 coordinate 4,670,954, forward strand.
CCCAACAATGACAATATTGTTGTTAAGAATATTTAGAAATATGTTTAAAATAATTAAAGAATAAAGAATCTATCAGCAAACAAACTGGTCTTATTAAAAAAATAATTTTTTAGTCTCAAAACGGTCCAAAAAATCATTTTTGAGCGAGAATACTTTTAGAAGATGTAGCGGAAAAAAAGTTGAAATTCATATTAATTTTTAATTATTAAAACGATAATTAATATTTCAAGTAAATCTTTCCAAGAGGTTATATTCCCATTGTTCAAGGTATGACTGAAAAAAATATGGTAGCTATAAAATAAATAATCTGGTTTGTAAAACGTGAGCATACATATACAGACATTCATCTTTATTGTCAATAGAATCCTTTTATAATGTCTATTATCCTTTTTTTTTGTCTTACCTTTTTTTATCATGTCAATATCCTTTTTTAATGTCTATTTAAATTTTACAAACAATTTTTTGCAGTATTTATCGACTTCTTATTTCTTGAATTTTCGACAAAAAATTACCAAATCAAATTTTTCGGAGCAAATTAGAGTAATTTTCATCATGAGGATGAAGACATTATGATTTCAAAATATTCTCTTGTGCCAGTTTGTTAAAAAAGGAAAAAAATATGCATAACAAGAAAATCATTTTAGATTAAACAATTTATGGCAGGATGTAGTTTCTGTCTAGTGTAATTTTCAAAGCTCTTCAAGAATGTAATCTCAATTAAAAGGAAACTCAAAACCCAAAATTTGATTTTAGAATAATTATTTCACGGCACGTATAAATTTTCGTGTTATGAAAAATTGCGGTTTTGCATAAAGGGAAGAAGAAAAAAATAAGTACATATAAAAAAAGAATTCTTTTTAGGAAATACTATTAAATATATTAGATCTAAAATAAATTGGTTGTCGGGTGGTTTCTCATATTTTATAGATTCAATCATGAGTACGGGTAAAATTAGAACACAGGGTTAACTATTCAGTCAAGGTTGAATGATTTTTGCTTCTCTATCGACGAAAATGGAGAATTACGTGTTGGCAATTTGCAGTGTATAACCGCTCGGTCTGGAGTTGCAATATTAGGCATAAATGTATTTCATAAAGGAAAATGTGAATCTTGATGTAGTTTTTAAATGGTAGTTAGCATTATACTAAATTAAAAAAAACAATTAAGCTAAAATTAAGCGGCTTTAATTGATAAATGCAGGAAGTAATGTATAACAAAAATGGAACTACATTAATTGAAAATTTAAAAAAAATCTTCTGTAATATCAAATTTGTTGCATAATTTTCTTTTATGTAATTTCAATAATTTTTTTTTAAATGTCTAGTTATGGGTTACAACAATTTTCATTTGTGTATTGAAATTCAAATGATTTTTAATGCTCATTGATTTGTTACAACAAATAATTATTAATTAAAATAATCATTGCAAATTTATTCTTTTATTGTTGTTAGCAAGAATATAAGATTCTCTCTCTCTCTCTCTCTTTTCTGTATTGTAAATAAATTCCAAGGAAAGATTTTATTAAAATCTTTGAATTTTACTTTTCTTTTGTTGTTGTTGCACGATAATTAAATAAGTATAGTCGCAAAATAAGTAACGGTGAAAATGTTTTATAATTTGAATCGATATTTAATAAAATCCTTCATCCTTAACTTTCAATGATAGAAATAAATCATTAGATTAAATATTTCAAGAAACAATGGAAAAGGTTTGGATTTCAGTACAGTAGTGTTACAAACTAGGCAAAATTTGCTATTGTTACAAACTAAAGAAAAAAAATGTTTTAAAAATTGCCGAGATTCAGGAAAATTTCGCAAGACTATTAAATTGGCATTATTGAATATATATATTTTCTAATTTTATTATTACTCAAAATTAATTTTTATCCTTCGCAATTCAGGTGTTATGGCGAAAAATATTTCGTTATCACTATTGTTAAAAATTAAAATATCGATATTTTTAAAAATTAAATTATCGTTACTTTAAAAAAATAATTAACATTTTAAAAATAACTTAAAATTCCATTCAAAGTAAATTCCATTATAAGGAATAATTTTAATAAAATTTTTGAATTTACATTTTTTTGGTTGTTAAACTGTAATTACATTAAGTACAGTTAAAAAAGTAAGTGAGGATGAAATTGTTTTATAATGTGAACAGATATTTAGTCCTTCATCCTTAGCTTTCAATGATGGAAGTAAATCACTAGATGAAATATCAATGGAAATTTCATCTAGAAAGATGCAATGGAAATAGTTTGAATTTCATTTCAACAATGCTACAAACTAGGCAAAATTTGTTATTATTACAAATTGACCAAAAAAATCTTTTAAAATTTTCCGAGATTCAGGACAATTTCGCAAGAATATTAAATTAGCATTATTAAAAGAATTATTTTTATCCTTTATAGTTCAAGTGCTATGGCGGAAATACTTAATTATCACTAGTTTTTAAGTTTAAAATATCGATATTTTTAAAAATTAAATTACGGTTATTTTTAATAATGCAATTGAAATGTTCAAAAAAAAAAAATTCTTCATTACTAATGTCCAAAGTATATCTTGGCCGAATTTTCGAGATATAAAGAACTAATAAAGGAAAAGAGAATAAAAAAAGAAGAAAGGAAATCTAGATGTTGGGATGTTATATGTGAACCTTTCAGCAATTAGAATACTGTCTCGTTATATATTTCATACACCAGAGAATCATATACGTGTCTTTATTACTAATAAAGATGAATATGTGTTGTCTCTGTGTGAGTGTGTGTATTTGTGTATGTGTTTCTGTGTCTCTCTCTGTGTGTATCTGTGTGTGTTTCTCTCTCTTTGTGTGTGTGCGTCTGTATATTTGTGCTGGTTCCTACAGTTCAGATTGTTTGATTTATGGCTACCAAATTTGCAACATATTTATTTTGAATGACGAAAATTGTACTCCGAAGTGATATTTTAATTAGAGTTTAAATTAATAAAAAAATTAATCTTAATTTAGGTTTTTTTTCGTTATAACTTCTTTTGTTGTTATTTATGGCTTTTTCCATGGACAAGCGCGCTGACAGTCTTCAGTGATTTTAAGCCAAATGAGAGTCCCTTGTTTATGAAGTAGCGCCAACTAGCGTCATGAGTACGACTTTAGCTACACACTTATCACATTCACTTGCACAGCTCCTTTTTACAGGGGGGGGCACATTCATACACTTCTGATAGAACACAGAAGAACAACCAGTCCCTAACTAGGACTGGAACCCGGGACTTCCAGATCACGAGGAAGACGCGCTACCTCTGTGACAGGACGCCGACGCTATAACTTCTGAAGATATTATTGAGCAAAAATTTTGATACATTTTACATATATTAAAATTAAAAAATAACTTTTAATGATATAAATTAAATTATCATGCGATTTTTTTTCTTGACAATTTTTAAATATATATATCTATTGCCTTTTCCCAACAATATAATAATTTTTTGTCCTTGGAATTCAAACCGCTTTCATTTGTTTCATCAAATATTCAATCACAGGATTTTCTTCCATTTTGGAAGCTAAAGCAAAAAAAAATTATACCTAATAGGTCTAAAAGACAAACAAATAAAAAAATGAATTTGCTTTGAAGAGAAATTGCGATATGATGGGATTATCTCCAGCAAAAAAGTTCATGTACAAACTAAACAGAAAAATACGATAATTAAAATAACATCGCTTTAATGTCAGATATCTTTGCGGAATCATGTTCATGAAATTACACTCAAAAAGAGAGAAAAAAACTTAAAATAAAATATAATGAAATCTGCGTACGTAAATTTCAAGTTATCATGTGAGAAAACTATTATTTTTTTATCATTATTTATCTTAATTCATTTAAGTCGTTAACTGATTTAAACCAGTTTGAAACAATCGTGAAGCAATCACAATCTCTCTCTCTCTCATTTATATAAGTATTTATATATATAGTGATAATTTTACTCAAAGCTTTCATTTTCAATTTTCCTAGCTGGCACACAAAGTTTTGGAACTTGACCGATTTTGAGATGAAATGACGGCTATGAAGTCATAGGTCTTTGTCTACCTTTTAAAAAAGGAATCTGCTGTCAAAGAATCTTACTTAATAATAAAGCAATGCTGGTAAAAGCAGTTCAACCTTTAAAAACACATCTGATTTCTAAGAAACATACATAGTAATAATGTAATACAGATAAAAGAAGGTAAAAATATTTTTTGTCTGAGAATTTTTGGGACATCAAAACCTCCCAACCAAAACATCTTATTCTCACATGGTAATAAATAAACAAATAATAAAAAAATAAAATAAATGTAAATTAAATAAAAATATTTCTGACGAATCAACTGGTCCCCTAAGGTGACTAATAATACAGTTATACAAAATATTAATTTACATCTGTATCCCCATCTGTGTAAAAGTATTTATATTTGCTTATTTATGATTTCCACATCAACTGGAAATTGCTATGTTTTTAATCTTCCAACTAATCCTAGTACAACTGCTATTCAATGACTTCCACTTTTATTATAGAGTCAAATACGACTCTTATGTTTGATACTGAGAGCCACAAGTCTGGGTCAGCAGAGTCCAGCTGTTTGATTCTGGGGATTAAGTCGCGGGGGTGCAGCACCACAATGGCCAGCAAAGGGAGCAGAGAAAGAAAGTCCCTCGCTTTGAAGCGGGACTAAATTAAAGGGGTAATGCCTACAAATGAGACAGAGCACAAAGGGGAAAGTTGCTTTTCAAAAGACTTACCTTCTGATTTTACCCCCCGCCGAGAGCAGTAAATACAGAAGCAAGAGTTCATGGAGGGCAACAGAGATTTCCTCTCACAGAAAGGGAAGTCGGTTTGAAGTGCAGAAACGGAAGTTTTGGATTAAAAGAGATTTGTAAAAGTTGTCTTCCAGTTGTATGAATAGTTTCGTTTCTAAACTTTCTCAAAAGGATGTAAAGTTTATTCAAAAGGGATTCTGTCTATGACCTTTGTAATTGCACTTTTTCATTTGGCATAATGGTAATAGTAACCGAAATTAACATTTCCGATAAGGGAGTATCAATGGGGGGGAGTTTCCTTCATAATTTTTATTGATTAAAGGATTCAATATCTGAAAAAGATAGTTTTTTACACATTTTCACCTTTATAAAAACGTATGCGAAGTATAGAGAAAATATAGAAATCGTCAAAAAATTAATTTCTCAAAAAGATGTAAAGTTTATTCTAAAACGATTCTGTCTATGGCCTTTGTAATTGCACTTTTTCATTTGGCATAATGGTAATAGTAACCGAAATTAACATTTCCGATAACGAAGTAGCAATGGTGGGTTTTTTCCCTTCATAACTTTCATCGATCATGGAATTCAGTATCTGAAGAAAATAGTTTTTCCTTTTACTCATTTATACCTTTATAAAAACATATGCGTATTATAGAGAAAATATAGACATTGTCAAAAAATTTGAACTAGAGGTTTTGACTAATCGAACAAGTATAATTAAACAACATCAATTAAAAATGTCTAGTTATTTGGTTAAAAACTGTAATGGATTAATTTTTAATTGGAAAGTGTTTTTAGAATAGTACAATATTTTTTTTATTTCTCATTATCGTGTATAAAATATAGAGGAAGTATTGAAATGCTGAATGACGATTGTCAAAAAATTCGAACTCAAGATTTAAACGAATCTTTATTTCTTTTACCTCTCCATTTTCGAGACAGATTTTCGGT
>JAOUZG010017314.1:4676685-4688978 GCA_026289955.1 Argiope argentata
TGAATGAAATTCGAACTCAACATTTAAATGAATCTTTATTTCTTTTATCTCTCCATTTTAGAGATACATTTTTGGTATTATGTTGATTTGTCTGTTAAAGATAACTAAAGAATAATTTGAGCTAAACGGGAGAAATTTGATACAGAATTTCCAAACCAAATTTGTTTAGAAATGTTTTTAGGATAGCACAATATTTTTTATTTCTCATTATCGCATACAAAATACAGAGGAAGTATTGAAATACTGAATGAAATTCGAACTCAACATTTAAATGAATCGTTATTTCTTTTACCTCTCCATTTTCGAGACACATTTTTGGTATTATGTTGATTTGTCCATGATAAAGATAACTCAAAAATGCTTTGAGCTAAACGAGTGAAATTTGATACAACATTTTCACACCAAATTTGTTTAGAAATGTTTTTAGAATAGTACAATGTTTTTTAATTCTCATCATCGTATACAAAATATGGAGGAAGTATTGAAATGCTGAATGACGATTGTCGAAAATTCGAACTCAAAATTTAAACGTATCTTTATTTCTTTTATCTCTTCATTTTCGAAATGCATTTTTGGTATTATGTTGATTTGTCCGTGATAAAGATAACTAAAAACAGCTTTGAGCTAAACGGGGAGAAATTTGATACACAATCTTCACACCAAATTTGCATCTTTCTATTACATTTTGGGTAAAATCTGTTAAGAAGAAGTTTGCCTGTCCGATTGTTCGAATATAAAGTAGCACGATGACTAAAAAACCAAGAGACCTAGATAAGGAAGATTCAGTACAAAGATTTAACATATATAATGCAGATTTCTGTTAAATTTTGATCCAAAACAACAGATGATTGACTGTGTGTTTGTTTATATTTTCAGAAACATGTAAACATAATAATTCAAAAACGCAATGAAATATATCAAATTTGGTTTGGGATTTTGTTACTAAAAATGCAGTTTTGTATCAAATATTTGTTTCGATTGATTGGTAAAAGCATGTTTGAAACGTAAATTCGATTTTTGGACACTATTAATTGCCAAAAATCTCGCCAAGGTTGACACGATAATTTCAGTAAAAGTGCCAAATTCACTTCAAAACCTAATACTTCGAAACTATTATATGGCAACGACATACACGGAGTTTTCTGATATAAAAAGTTTATTAGTAAATATATGAGAAAATTTAGAGATCACATCCGCTGATTCTAATACAATATAACAAAATATATAAATATTCATTGATAGAAATTATCTTAATTCGTAAAATGCTGTGCACTGAAACATATATAATCATGATGTTTTTATTGATTCCAAAGGAGGCTTTCTTGCTTTTTTAGACTTTTAACTAAATGTTCGTAAGTGATACATCTTAATCTCCAAAACTACTTAGATTTAATTATGTGATTATAATGAATGATTCAGCATTGTATTGTAATTAAGACAATATTTTCTTTGTTGCTGTTTCCGGCCTTTTCCCAGTCAACTGCACCTGCCTGGGTGCAAAGCTGGTATTGATTTGCTAATAAGCTGAGAAAACAGTTCCAAGAAATGGTGCCCATCTTTTAATAAAAAAGAAAGAAAGAAATTAGAAACTTATTTTCAGACAACCTGCATCGATTATATTGGAAGTAAAATAAATTTTAACATGATAATGTTTATAGGCTGATCGATAAGTCGAGGTATTCAAATTAAAAATCAAGCAAAAAGATCTTCCAGACAGATAGTATGACGTAATGCTGGGTTTACACTGGGTCAGTTATAAGACGGCAAGTAGTCAGCGCATGCGCAGAAAGGGACTAATTTATGTTTGCCATAATTTCATAAGACAGTTTCGGGCATTCCATGATTGGCTATAAATTGTGTTTTGGCTTCCCTGAATATTTTTTTCTCTGCTTATCGTAATAAAATTATGGATATTTACACAAGGAAACAGGATAAAATTGGAAAAAAAAACATGTCAATATACCTAGATTTGAAAAAATATAGGAAAGAAATGACAATTAAAATTTAAAATATCACATCAGAAAAAGCAAAAAATCGCGGAATTAATCTCATAAGTCATCAATTTTTTCCAGCCAAAAACGCTGCGAAATTCTACAAACCCATGCACAGTGAGAATAAATTCAATTCTTGCCGGCTTATAAGTGGCCGGGTTTTAACCGGACATAAAATTTAGCAAGTAGTTATATCTTTAGCAGTAAGATTTCAATAAGGAAACTCGAAATTTTAATTATATTTTTAATGAAAAATGGTTACCAATGATAAAGTATTTCATCAATTACTTCATAGCATATTACTGCAAAAAAAAAAACATTTTTATATCACTATAATAATTTCATAGGACATTTTCGTCTAGTCATGTTACATTAAAATATTTTAAGGATTGATATTCGCTTAGGAAAAGTGATTCATTTAGCTTATCAGATAAATTTAGTTTCATTAATTAATGAATTGGGTTAATTAATAATTAAGTAATAAATCAAGACATGTCATTTTGTGTAGAAATCATTAAATTATTACTAAATCATCTATATCTTATTTAAAAACTTGTCAGATTTTAGGCCAACCTACATACTTTCATACAAAAAAAAATTGATAAATTTGGTGGGAAGAATACTTCCCGTGGCAATAGAAAGGATTAAAGTAAAAAAATTAAAATGAAATCTGCTGTGCATATTTCAATGTATCATGTTGTCAGAACATCATTTCTTGAGCGGCCAAGCACCACGTGCTCTTGAAAGTTAAATTATATTTTTTATTCATTTTAATCGTTTCATTGAATGAGTCACTTTAGTATTGCAGATCCGAAAAACTTTGACTCGCATTTATTTTTTTAAAAAAAATATTACATTTCCTCTTTATTTCATTTCATGTAATCACGTTCTCAAAATGACATTTTTTGAAGTTTTATTTGCTGTAGTCATTAACTTATTTTTTTTTAAATCAGAGCTTTGTAAATGCAATGGCAACATGTTATTAAAAGCTGATTTTTTTGAGATGCTCGAGCAAATAATATTTTTTTTCCGCCTACGGATTTTTGTGGACGCCAAAAAGCCTCATCCCAAAAACTACGTCATGCTCTGACATGATAAAAAAAAGTAGCGCTTCAATGCTATTAATTTTATTTTCATATAAGGTTTTTTTAATTCAATAAATATTTAGAAGTGTATTTTTTAACTTTATAGAAACATTTTTTATTCTTTTAATATTTGTATATTTACTTAGACATCATACTTGCGTTGTGGGGATACTAAATATTTAATTTTTTTTGTACGTGTACGTTATTGTTACTACAATTAAAAATAATTTTTTAATTAATATAAAAATAGCAAACCATGATACAAAGATATAATAAAACATTGTAGTTTTATTTAATAATATTTTACATTAATTTTATTATATAGTTAACCTTTATTTGATTTGTGAAAAATCTGTAAAATCGATACGCGATAGTTATTTGTATGCCAGCCACTCTAATTTATTAAAAAAAAAACTTATATAATATAATGCAAACGATAACAATACTATAATACCAAAGACGTAATAAAAAAATTGTATTTTTATTTAATATTTCATATAAATTTTATTAAATAGTTGACAAATTTTTAGATTTCAGAAAAATCAGTAAAATCGATACGTGACATTTATTTTTAACTATCCACTTTGATTTACTAAAAAAACTTACATAATATGATATAAAAAAAAACTTGCATACTATGATACAAAAGATATAATAAAATATTGAATTTTTATTCAATAATATTTTACATTAATTTTATTAAATTGTTTGTCATTTTTTACATTTGGAAAAAATTTGAAAAATCGATGCAAGACATTTATTTTTATCTATCCACTCTGATTTACTTAAAAAAATTTACATAATATAATACAAAATATTATAAAAACTTACATAATATGATACAAAAGATAATAAAAACTTGCATACTCTGATACAAAAGATTATAAAAACTTGCATATTATGATACAAAAGATATAATAGAATGTATTTTATTCAATAATATTTTACATTAATTTTATTCTCTTTGCATTTTTTAGATTTGTCAAAAATTTGTAAAATTTATAAGACATTTATTTTTATTACTAGACACTCTGGCTTACTAAAAAACTACCTATATAATATAAATCTGAGATTTGTTTTGACTTGTGTTATTCATTAGATTTCTGCACTGGCATTTAGATTAAGTGGCGCTATTTTCATATTCACTATCGCTTCAGATATTGTGTTTATTTATGTTTTCAGAAGCATGTAAACATGATAATTCAAAAACGAAATGAAATATATAAAATTTGGTATGCGATTTTGTTACTAAAATGAAGTTTTGTATCAAATGTGAGTTTCGATTGATTAGGAAAAGCACGTTTGAAACATAAATTCGATTTTCGGACACTATTAATCGCCAAAAAATCTCGCCAATAATACGGCTTTTTTTTTCACCCACATGTTCTGGGAATTCTTTTAGTTCTTCTGTTACAACTTGATTTCTACAAAATAGAAAAAAAATGAAAGCTTATTTTCATTTGGGAATTTGTTGTAAATTCATAAGAACATTGTATTCTTTTCTTATGTCAAAATTAAACAGCATTCTTGATTTGCTATTAATACAGAACAAGAAATTTAAAAGTACAACAATTCCTAGAAGATTTAAAGGCTGTATTTATATCAAATGAAATTTCAAAAATATTCTGAATTTTAATATTTTAGCAAGATTTAAAGAAAATGGATTGAAAAGCTTAAAACAGCTGTCTTTTACTCAGGAAAAAAATCGGATTCAAGTGTAGATTTCCAATTAACTTTAACAGAATGGACATTTTTATATCTTCCAATAAAAATTGAATGAATCTGTATATAATGGAGAATAAGAAATATAAAAATTAAAATAATAATTTAAAAAGCGTTATTTTATTTTTTTGAGTTTTAATTAATGGATTAAACTTGTAGACTTTTTAAATTAAAAAAATCTATACTAAGTCTCCTAGCTTTAAATTTAAAAATTAAATTACAAAATTAAGATTCCAAATTTTACTTAATTAAATGTAAAAAGAGAAAAAAAAACTTATGCCAACATAAACTGGTGTTTAATCCGCCATTTAAGAATTATTTTACGATCCATTTTTTAAATTTAATTCTGAACCATTAGTTAAGCTTTTGTAGAGAATGTTGTTGTTGCTAATATCCATGGTCTGATATATACAGACCAAAGCCAAAAAACCGTTTACAAGAATAAAATCAATGACGAGGAAAAGAGAAAAATAAAGTTTTCTCCAAAGAAGTGCTAACAGTCAAGAATATGTTCAGCAGACTCTTGATGTTGGCGGTATTTCGGGCAAAAAAGGTAAGATTTTTCATCTTGAGAAAAGAAAAGACATTTAAGGTGGCCACTGGAAAAGCAAGATAGGCAAGTGTTGGTTTTCTATCACCATATAGAATTAAGGACTGGCCCGGCTTATTGACCGTAAACCAGTCATGAGTAGGGAGTACCATCCAATTCTTCTAATTAGGATTTCACCGGAGAAAAAAGTTTCAAGTATGTTAGTTCAGCAGATAAAGTTGTAATGCTGCTTCCTTAGAGCTGTAGAAAATAAACTCAGGGAGAAGAATTGTTTTAATAAATTAAAATAATCCAATTAATTAAATTAAAATTAAAAGATTTTTATGTCGTTATTTAGTTGACAACTACTGCTCTCTATTAGAAATACGTTCTTTGTATTCTTTCAAATACTATTTGAAAAAATAGCTATATTGTGAAATACTTTAAAGTATTGTCTGTGGATATAGACTTAAAATAGATTTTAAATTTGACTATAAGAACTTTCAAATAACCAAGAAAGTCTTTTTTTTTAAGACAACAGATAACTATTTCGTTCTTGGTATAAAAAATTTAGATACCATGCATTCAAAAGGGATAACTAAAGTGATTTTAGTCTACTTATATAGGCATCAACAAAGGAGGAAACTATATTTCATCACTTATTTGAAAGCACTTTTGTTAACAATTCGATTAAATAATTCTTTAATTTTATTTATTCGCAGTTTCTTAACAAGAAGGGGGAAGGGACTATTCCTTTAAAAATAAAGCATATACTTTAGATATATTTTTGAAAGTCAAAATTAAATTTTTAATTGATTATGAGAAAAAAAATGCAAATGGAAAATCATGTTTAATGACACACATACAATAAAAACTGTGAAATTAATAAAAATATTTTATAGTTAACGCATGGACGCTTCTTCAATTTTTTTTTTCGTTTTTCAAATGGTTTTAGAATTTAAAATCTTAATTTTTATAAGAATTTATAATAATTTAAGTCCAAATTTATTTTGGAAATGTATTTAAATTGAAATTAATGCATTTTTTAAGCGTAGGAACCAACAATCATAATGATATCTTATAATAATTTCCTATAATAGGCATTATTTGCTCAGTTTCAATTTTAAAGCTTTTTTTTTATTTTAAAAAGTTTTTTTTTAGTTTAACAATTATAAAAATCTACTTTTATTCTAATGTAAAATTTTGAAAATTATTTTTAATTTTTTCAAAACAATTTTACTTTTTTATTTGGTTAAATGTAATAAATGTAATTTTAAGCACACATTTATTAGTGCTAAAAATATAAATTAATTTTGGTTCTAATTTTCTTCTTCTTTTTAATCCTTTGTTTATAATTTTTTTTATAATTCATTTGTATAAATATTACGGCCATGGAAACATTTTTTCTTCATATTTACTACAAGTTGGCACAGAACATACGGAATTAAAATATAATTAAATTAATCGATTAGCTGATAATTAAGTTCTGAAAATGTCAAAAATAGTTTATCATTATTGAGAAGTATCAAAACGGTCCCACATTAAAAAAAATGAATCCTGGCTCAGAGGTAGCGCTTATTCCTCGTGATCTGAGCGTTCCCGGTTCTAGTCCTGTGAAGGGTTGTTCTTCTGTGTGCTATCTGTGAGGTGTGTGACTGTGCCCCCCTGTAAAAAGGGGCTGTGCAAGCGAATGGAGTGAGCGTGTAGCTAAGTCGTAATCTTGGCCCTAGTTGGCGCTACTTCAAAAACAAGAGACGCTCATTCGGCTTAAAATCGCTGATGGCTGTCAGCTCACTTGTTCGTGGCAAGTAAAAACAGAAATGAGCAAAAAAATATTGTAAAATTCCATCTTTATAACGATTAACATATAAATGTAAACTAGAAGATGAAATAAATTGAAAAAAAAAAGGGATATTTCAATTTATGCCCCTTTGATATTTGTTGTTGTTATTATTATTTCTAAGCAAAATTATGTTTTTTTTAAATACCTTAAAAAATATCATGAACCATAAAAAAATAATGTGATACATTAAAAAAAATATTCTTGAACTCAAGACCTTCAGCTGCGAAATTGTGGTTAAGTTGGTGGTTAATTTTTTTCACAGCTACCGAAAACAGAAAATCTTGAAGGTGCGGCTTTTTGAGGTTGACACACAGGATACACTGACAAGGCAAGGCAAATGCGTGGTCATTTTGAAAGGGCTCCTCGGTCGGCCAACAAGGCCCGGGTGTGTTTACAACTATTAATGGACAACAGAGAAGAGGAACCGAATTCTAACAGCAACCAGGTACCGACGGACAGATCATTCATCATGTCTGGGGCCCAATTTTTTTTCACTTACCACCGCTTTCCTTTGTCCCCTTCCCGTTCGTTTTTACCGAAGGTGGCCGGGTCCCTCGAAAATATCATTAATCTTCCTAACTCGTATTAGCTACGGGGGATGACTGCGGGTTTTTAGTTCCAGGGTTTTGGAACTTTTTAATTTCAGTTTTTTTTTTTTTTTTTCGCTTTTCCAAGTCGGTAACCACCGTTTTCACGCATTTTATTGAAGGAGACCAGCTCTCCTGAAGAATGATCTATATCTTTTAACTCGCCAGTAATTCTCATGCTAGTGTAGTATTTGTATATCCATGGAAGGTTTGTGTGGCTTCTTTAAGTGTGTTTACCGCCGTGAAAGGACTAATTCCGAGCGAAACACCATTAAATGTCGGGTTTTTTCAGGAAGTGTAGCAGAACTTGAAAATAAATTGCTTTTCGGAAATGACTGATAAATTGCTACTGGATTGCCATCAGATTTCGTTTAAACAGACTAGTAAATTTATATGAAAAAGATTGCTTCAAAAGGAATAAGTAACATGTAATATAAAAAACTGTAAGTCAATTCTTTCTTAGACCAAAAAAGTAAAAATTTATTTTAGTTACTTTTTATTAAATAATCATAATTAATATAAATTTGTATATACATATGACAGAATCACAATATTCAATGGCAAAATAGAAAGCGATTTTATCAAATAAAAAATTATGTCTGGCTAAAACAAAATCAAGTTTATATAAATTGAAAATAAATCAAAATCAATCAAAACATACTCAACTGGCGTGGTTTAACTGCCATTATTATTATTATTTTAGTTGTTTTAAATCTATTCCAAATCATGCACCATTTTACCCTAAGTAATTTCCAAAGTTTAAATCAACATTTGTTTAAAGGTTTTTCTAAATTTCTTTCTCCGTATTAGATCAATAGGTTTAGGTTGAATATTGGGAAGTCATCGTATTCTTGCTTCTTAAATAACGGGAATATTTCCTCCGAGATATTGGCAGTATCAGTCTTAGATTTCAAAATTCCTGATTTATCATTAGTGAAATATAGCTCACAATAACCATTTTGAATACAAAATGCTTTTGAGAAACAGCTTTTCAGAATCGAGAACTCTGTTTCTTTTTAAAGAAGACATGAAACTAAATTTTAAAATCAGATACATTTCAACTTGTGACATTTCTTCTTTTTAACTTATTTATATTTCCAAAGGATTCTGTCAAACATAGTACTAAACGCATGCGAGCTGAAAGAAAAGAAATCTACGATCTATGAGATGACCTATTTTCACCAGAGCTTTGAGGTTTGATCCCTGTAGATGGATTTCAGCGGATAAAAAATGCCCCATTTTCATATGGTATAAATTAGTTCAATAAGACTGCATAATTATCGAAAAATGAACTTATGAAAAAATCTAGGCCATTCCAAGTAGCCAATTCATCCAATAGTTACTTAGAATTCGAGTTAAATGCGTAGGATTTTTTTGGCGAAAATTTTGGCGAATATTAATATTTTAGACCTTCTTGATTTAGAAAAAAGAAAATGTCCATCTGTCTATTTGTATGTGACAAAGATAACTCAAAAACGCTTTGAGGTAGACAACTGAAATTTAGTATACGGTCTTTTATGCCAAATTTAGAAATTCGTATCAAATTTTGTGAACAATTCGTTTAGTGGAAGTCTATCCGTCCCGTTGTTCGAAAATAATTTAATACGATGATTATAAAACGAAGAAAGTTATATAAATAAAATTCGCCAAATAGAGTTAAAAGTTATTGCGTAGATAATGCCAAATGCTGAGCCGAATACATCTGTTGGTTGACCGTATGTCAATCTGTAATTTCATAAACTTATAAAAGTGATAATTCAAAAATGCAATGACTTAAATGTATCAAATTTGGAATGATATTTTGTGACTCATAGAGCAGTTTTGTGTTAAATTTTTGTTTTAATAGGTGGAGAAAAACGTGTCTAAAACACAAATTCAATTTTTAGATACGCATGCCAGGGATTAACAGAGACCAGGGATATAATTAACGCATGCCACTAATTAATCGCCAAATAATTCGCTAAGTATAAAACTAAGGATTCCGAAAAAATGCCAAATTCAAGCCAAAAGTTAATATTTCGTAACTATTCATAAATGGCATGCAAGGTTTTTTCTGGCATAACATCTTTATAAGACAGCATGCAAGAAAGTTTTAGAGAAACCTCTCATCCAGGTTTAATAAATTCTGTTGGAAGTAATAGGAAATAGTTAATCTTTTCTCTTTAATTGAGACATATCTTTAGTGAATCAAAACTGTTTGTTACAACACTACTACCCTATTGTGCTACATCGCACAATATTGTACTATTATAAAATTGATATTTTCTGGTAGAGAAAGCATCGAAATTTGCTTAATAAATCGTTATTATTGATACCAAAACAGGACCAAAAACGTATCTAAAACATAAATTCAGTTTTTAGATACGCATGCCAGGGATTAACAGAGACAAGGGATACAATTAACGCATGCCACTGATTAATAGCCAAATAATTCGCCAAGTAAAAAACTAAAGATTCTGAAAAAATTCTACATTCTCACCAGAAGTTAATATTTTATAACTATTCACTAATGGCATCCAAGATTTTTTCTGACAAAACACCTTTATTAGACAGCATGCAAGAAAGTTTTAAGGAAACCTCTCATCCAGGTTTAATAAATTCTATTGGAAGTAACAGGAAATAACGTCAATATCCTCTCTTCAACTGAGATATATCTTTAGTGAATCAAAACTGTTTGTTACAATACTACTACATTATTGTTCTATATCGTACAATATTGTACTATTATATAATTGAATTTTTCTTGTAGAGAAATCCTATTTTGGAAGGCAACCAAAAAATTTTAATAAATCGTTATTATTGATGCCAAAACATGACCAAAAACTGCTGTATTTATTCCGCCGCCTTTCTTTGTGCCAGAAGCAGACGGCAACTACCTTCGAGTCGCGAGTTAAGCTGCTTGGAGGGAGCACCGATCTATCATTATCTGACAGAATTTCGGAGCGGCCTTCCTCAGAAGAGGGTGCATTCCAGGCGACTGCGATTTAGGATCTCGGAATTCAGATATCGCGGTATTCCGGCAATTTCTGCCAGACGCTGGACATCAGATTCCTCCCCGGATTCCTATTTCCAAAGAAATGGAATTTTTGTAGTAGGAAATCTGAGAGGCCGACTTCTGCTAGTTGTTCTTAATTTTGCTCATTCAAGTTCTCTTCCTGTACTTTTTGAACAAATTAAAAAATATATATTATCAATTAACAGATCAATTAAATTAAATTTTGAACCCTTCGAGTGGTGACATCTGGCACTGAAATAGAAAAACTTAATTTTGGATTCCATCATATTTATACTAATAAATTATAAATTACAGATTAAATAATAGAAAATAATTAAAATAAATATTTGTTTTACTATAATAATAATAAAAGTATGTTTTTAAAAATCTTTTTTTTTCATTTATTTAATTTCATATTAGATCATTTTATCAATAATGCTGAATATAATTGATAATGAAAATAAATTCTGAGAAATCTTTAATTTATTCATTAATATAAATGAGTACATTGGTTTGAATTTCTAAATGTATGCATAAAAGAAAGCATACTGTATGGTGAATTCTTACTTTACAAATTTAAGAAAATTATTTAAAAATTTTTTAAAAATTCTTTCTCATTTTCTTATTTGAAAACAAATGTCGTTATGCTATATGATAATAATTTTGCGACTAAATAACTTAAGACTTTTTTGATAATTGTGAACGTTTTATATCTATACTACTATTATAAATGGTAAAGTTTGGATAGATGTATGGATGGATGATGGGGTTCAATCACGCCAGAACGGCTGAAGGAAATTGGATGAAATTTAGCATAGAAATAGATTAGTGTTTCCAGAAGAACATAGGCTAATTTTTATTACGGTTAATTGAGTGCCTAGTTTTTTATTAATTAAAAAATAACTTTTATGCCCAAAAATTAAAAAAAAATATGAAAACATCTGCCTGAGCTTTTTGAATCGTTTGTTTTTATTTTTCTATTTCCAGTGTTCATTTTAATATTATCTTATTATTCTAATTGAATTCTTTGTGATTTATTACCCTGGCAGAAAGACATTTTCATCACTAAAAAGTTCTTTTTTAAAAAATTCTTAAATAGTTTCCTGCTTATATAAAAATAGTTGAACCGAGTAAATGTATTTATTCTTTCCAATTTCTTTTTAAGAAAAGCATCACTCTGTAGTAGTGAAACTATTAAGAACAACGTAAATATACCACTATATGCTTATAGTGGTATATTTACGTTAGCAAATAATTTAGAATTCCTCCAAATTTTCTCAAATTTCTTTGGCAATTGTTCGTTTCGCCAGGCAAATGGAAAAGTATCTTTACAGTTTTAAAGTAATTTTTCCCACGCTAATGAGGTTAGATATAACATGTTTTCAACCGGTTTTTTCAAACGATTCTTTTTATTTCGTAGGGCTTGATACATTTAAAATTGATCATTGTTACTTAATAGATCTTTCGACTCCTTTAGAAGTACTTTTGAGTAAAAATAAAACAGATTATTTGAAATTAAAAATTTCTAATCTGCATTTGTT
>JAOUZG010017314.1:4702294-4758587 GCA_026289955.1 Argiope argentata
TATGTATGTATGTATGTATGTATGTATGTATGTATGTATGTATGTATTGGCAAATAAGGTTTTAGAGCTCGACAGAATTTGAGATCAAATAGCAGCTATGATGTCATAGTTCTTCGTCAGCCTTTTAAAAGCGCATCTGCTGTCAAAGAAGCATGCGTAATAATAAAACAATACTAGTAAAAGCGGGTCAAACTTTTAAAAATGTATCTACTGTCAAAGAAGCATGCATAATAATAATGTAATTCTAGTAAAAGCAGGTAAAACAATTCTTCAACCGATAATTTCCGGTGGTCCATAATCTCTATTTTTTCGCTAAATTTCGGAGATATCCAAAACTCCTAACCAAAACAATATCATGTTCTCACATGATAATAAAAAAATATCTAGGATATCAAAAGCTGGTTAAACAAAAAAAGGTTGTTTTTTTATAACATGTCATATAAAATAATATATAAAAAAATTATGTTAACATTGCATTTTATTCAAGTTGTTAATGGTAGACAGCGAGTCAACTGACCTATCACATTTGAGGTTTGTTTATTACATTATTGTTTAAAATATTTAATGAAAATTATTATTATGTCGTAGTAAGTATTTATATTTCACTTGACAGAGAAATAGATAGAAATAAGTAAAAGTAAAACTTTGACAGCAAATGATTTTAAAACAATATTATTTGTCGATTCAACTTTCAGACATAACGTTTGTTGCAATGGTAACTGAATAGTCTTTCGGTTTCTTATATCTTTTTCAAGTAACGATAATTTTTCGTCTATCTGCCAGCAAACGTCTGAATATCAAAACAATATACGTACTAACCCTGCATTGCATTTAAAAATAGTAACGGGATTTCCAGCGATGTCAGGTGAAGAAAAAATGCGGAAGAAAGACCGAATTGCCAACTTGAAAAGAAAAGCTGATCGCGAAGTTGCCAATTTGGCGACAAATATGATTGCGAAAATTGATTCAATATTTAGATATTAAAGATATAAACAAATGACGTTTTCATTATGATGAGCCAAGTTTTGAATCAAAAGTAGATTAAACTGAAAACATATTGTTCTCGTCATGAAAAGTTAAGCTCCCAGTATTGAGCGAATGACCAATGGAGTTTAAAAACTTGCTAACTTGAACTGACAAACATCATGTTATCGAACATCGAAGGAGGAAAGCGAAGCAGGGGGCAAAGCCCTCTAGTTTGTAATGAAAAAAAGAACAACAACAACAAAAAAAACGATGTAGATTGCAAATGTCGTAATTGTGTTCGTATTCCTCTTTGTGACATGAATTCAAAAATTAGAAAATATATTTTTGCTGGGAGGAATAGGTGGTCCAATTTGCTAAACAAGTTTTTTTTAATTGGATAAATGGCATAATTCCATTCAATTTTTTTTTCAGGTAAAATTTTTTTAAAGTTAATTATGTTTTTTTTCTCACGAAAATAGTGCAAAATATTTAACTACATTTTTTTTGTTGAAATCGCTTTATTGTCACTATAAACTAAAAAAAATTAGATAATTCAAATATTTCAATTTTTGTTCATAATTTTACGTATAACTTCCTAATTACCTACTGGATGTCAAGCATAAGCTCCTTGGCTTTTGCAATCCTAATATAATATATGTGTATATGTATTATTATTAGAATAAGTATAATATTCTATCTCTTTTGAAAATCTAATATTTTACTATACTTAAGTTTGCCAAATTTAGGAAACATATAAAAATGCCGGGAAATACTAATAATGCAGAAGTTTTTAAGGTATTCATTTCTACTAATAATTAAGGTAATGGTCTATAAGCGTTGGAGATGATCAAGCCTAACTATTTGACCTATAGCTACCAAATTAGAATCATATATATGCTTTGGAGAAGCAAATGTGCACCTTGGAAGCATTTTTTTAAAAAAATTTAATTATAATTTTAATAAATTAAAAATTCAGCTAAATTCTGCCTTATATGCGACAGCTTTCAAAAATGTAACTTCACAAAATTTCACATTTCGCTTAAAAATATTTTTTTTAAAAAAAATTATCTTTTTAATGATGCCAATTTAATAATAGCGTACATTTTTCTTAAATTTTAGCAGCTTAAAAAGTTTATTTTGTAGCTTAATTTCCAATTACAGGAAGTTTATTGCTTTGAGATTCAAACTGTTTTCATTGCTGGATTAATGCAAGGTCAATACGATACTTACGGTTTATAAGGTACTTAATACAAGAACTTAATACATATAATTGTTTTTTTTTAAAATAAATATGTGTAATAGTTTTTAAACTGATAAACAAATATTTATATAAAACAGTTTTAAGTTGCATTCCCCCCCCCCAACAAGAAAATAATAATTTCCATCTTCTTATCAGATCTGCAGAGCTTTTAAACAATCAAAATTAAGAAATTAAACATCAAAATTATTCCTCTTGAATGGTGCCTGGGAGAATAAATTTGAGTATAAAATGTAAATATTACTGGAATGATACGAGACTATCTTTTATAGAAAAGTCCATGTTCACAAAATTCAAAACATGTGTCAGAAATTTAAAATAACGCGACTTTAATATTTGAGAATTTGGGGATTCTTAGATAAGAATACCAATAGAATTTAAATAAAATTAAGTAATAGTTGGAAGCTATTGTCTTTTGTGTAATTATTTTGCTTTTAATTTTTTCAAACTATCGGAGTTTATAAATTGAGCATCTATTCTTTTTTCCTTCATGCTTACTTTTTGTAATAAAGTTAAATAATAACACTTTAAAATATAACAAAATGAAATCTACGATCGTATATTTCAAGTTATCACGTGGAAACATTGTTATTTAAGTCCTTATTTATCTTAGTTATTTTAAGTCATTAAACAATTTCAACCGGTTTAAAACAATCCCTTCTCTATAATCTATATATGATAATTTTTTTAAACTTTCATTTTCAGTTTTTCTAGCTGGCAAACAAAGTTTTGGAGCTCGACCGATTTTGAAATGAAATAACGGCTATGATATCATCGTTCTTCGTCAACCTTTTAAAAACGCATCTGTTGTGAAGAAGCATACATAATAATAAATCAATACTGGTAAAAGCAGGTCAACATTTTAAAAACGCATCTGAGAAGCATACATAATAATATTGAAATACTGATAAAAACAGGTAAAAATCGTTTCGGAGACATTGATACCTCCTAACCAAAACATCATGTTCTCGCATGATAACAACTGTATCATTTAATTCGGAAATTGTTCAGAGTGATTTTCATCTAAAAATCATTCGCAATAAATCATTCATCATTCACAATAAATGAAAAGAAAAGCGGTCAAATTCAGAGTTATATTCTCATTACTCATTTTGACAGGCGCCGAATTAAGCATGAGGATTTGATCGATATCGCGAATTCATTTCTATTATCACCGATTTGGAATCGGCATTAATTAAAACTTTGATCTTTTGAAAGTTGTTGCCTACAATACAGAAAGTTTTTCACACGATATTTCATTATAAATCTTCCATTTGAAGAATGAAGCTTAGTAAAATTAAGATTATTATTATGTTTAATGTGTAATTGTCGTCAATTCTAAAATGGGTAAAATGTATGAGTTGTGATATCAGAGAAATAGATAATAATTAATGCTATTAAGAATCAATAAATAATGTCGTCATTTTCAAGCCTAATAATGAATTATTATCTTCAAGATTACATTTATTTATTTCTTTAAGACTTTCCTTTAAATTTAATTGACGAACATAGAGAAACTTGCAAAATTTATTAATTAGAACTATGATTATATAAAGCGTGGATTCAAACTTTATTTAGTTTTTAAAATTATTTTTTGATTTTCAATAAATGTTTTATCCAGTTCATTTTTAGAATTTAGTTTTCTAACTTTCCGATGGAAGTAAGTTGTTAATTTGTGTTTCTTTGCAAAGTATTATTTTAGCGTTAATAAGATATCAAATTAATTTTTATTTATTGGTATGAAATTACTAAAAAATAATTTATAGTTATCTTCATTTATAAGATATTGCTACATTTATTTTAATAATATTTATTAGTTTTAAACTTGTTTTATTTTGCTAACTTAGCAAGTTAAACATTTATTTTGTCTCATAGTTATTTGATCTTGCATTTCTAGAAAAGTTCGATTGCATTTAGAAATATTGTTCTAAAAAATATTTGTAATTTTTAAAAATGTTCATGATGTTTTTGCATTTAAATAGCAAAAGTAAACATGAATTTTTAAATACAAAAACTTATTTACTTTTCATACAAAACTATCGTCTGTTTTTGCCGTTCAATTTTAAAATTAAAAAAAAAATTACGACTTTGCATTATGTTCCACTTATTTTTTGAACGAGTGTCTCGAATTCAATTGAAATTGTCACGCTCTTTATTAAAAATAAGAAGAAACGAAAGTGTCAACTTTTTAGGGCTCAAGAAATCAATCAACTATTTAGTTTATTATAAATTAAATAAGATTTCATTTTTTACAGTCAATTTAAAAAAAAATTCCATCAGAAATATTTTTAATCATCTTAAAGTTCAAAATTTATCGTTTTCAATTATATTAATTTTCATAACGTTTCATCCAGTTATTAATTTAAAAAAAAATTACATTAAACGTATTAATTTTAACTTTGAACCACTCTACCGCTATTTTTTAATTTGTTTTATTTTAATAAAAATATTTTAATAAAATAAGTAATTTTATAATATTAACACAAGGCCATTAAAATATTAATAGTTTTGTTGCCAAATGTGAAAAAGAAATTTTTTAAAATTATATAACATATTTGTAAAATGTTATAATATGAATTCAGATGTTAAATGTTTCTTTAAAAAAATACCATAAAATTCATTTGAAAAATAATTGCTATATTCATGTTATGTGTAATAGCAAAACTAAATAAAAAGACTTAAGAGACATTTCCATAGTTTTTATTTATAATTTACAAATCGGCCGGTAGAAGTATTGAGGTAACTTTTCATCTGCATATCAAGTTGATGCAGACGGCATATACTTTCATATATCGATGTTTACATTATAGAAAAATACAATATTTCACCATAAAGTTATTTTTCATTTAAAGCTGTGACATCGTACAGAGAATATATTTCATAAAACACATTTTTATAAGCTTTTATCACACCAATATTTATTATGTAGCATTCGTATAGCTTGAATGCCAGGATAAATCCATAAAATAAGAATTCACAATCTGAATCCACATATAAATACATAAATAAATGGATAATTAAAATTCAGATAAGTGTTTCCTTGCTTCTGATAATGTAGTTATCTATGCGTAAACAGTTCTTTTTTTATATTTAAATAAATAAAATTATCCTTATTTATTTATTAAATTAAAAAAAATAAATACTGACAAAGAAGATTAAAAGCATTTTTTTGTATGTAAATCGTATTGTTTCTGGCTTGAATTCGATACTGCAAACGATTTTTCATATACGTCAAACATATTTAAAAAAAGCTGTTGGAATAATTTATTATTATTTCAGTAAAAAGTAATTTTGATTTCTTATCTTTATATCAACTGAAGTCTTCATTTTCGACAACATTGATTTTTTTTCAATGGAATACAGATATAGCAGATGAATAAATATACAGGTATAAGAACACAAATTATTTTTAACCTTAAAATGAATAACAAATTATTCTTGTTTATTTCATAATTCAAAGATAGAAAGTATCAAAGAAGATTTGGAATTGATGTGATCTCTATATTCGCATTTCCCCCCTCTCTCGAACTGTTATTTGTTAGCAGAAGAAGCAATATTGTTTTTAGTTCGAAAGTCAAACAGCAAACGATTTCACATAAAATTACATAATTCTTTTTGAAAAAAAGTTCGATTAATATGTTTTTTTTCTGCAATTTATTATTTAAATAATTTTCAATAATTATTTCATATAAAAATTTAGAAAAATCTTTATCTATAAATTAATTTAAAATCTTTCAGAAAATTAATTATAATTTGATACTGAAATAGATATTTATAGTTCGCCATCGATTTTATGGATGAATGAATGTAAAAAAAAATTATCTATTCCTGATTTTCGTTTTTAATTTTAAATCTGCTTAATTTCATTTGATTTTTTTGTCTATTGGCTATTATAATTCATAATTCCTTATTTATTTTATCGTTTGCAAAAATCAACACACGAATGTAAATGGAAAGAAAGTAATTCTTGATTTTTCATAAATAAAATAAATTATTCGAAAGAAAAAAATTCCATTTCACATCAGAAAACTTCTCAATCTCACACTCGAAATTCCAAATTTAGTCTCTAGTTGTTTCTTTTCCCAATTCGTCAATACAATAAAATCAATCATTTTTCGAGTCATCTTCAATGACCCAAAAGCGTGATAATTATAATTAATCGTGACTATTTCTCAAGATGTTCGAGATGCTGAACAAAGAGTGGGAAATAACAATAATAAAAACATAAATAAATAAAAAATATCGGTATTCGTCATTCTGGTAGAAAAATATTCGTTACTGGTGATAGAAATCACGATTATCGTGTAGCTAACTGCATAGGAAAATCATTCTTGTTAAGATCTATCCGCATTTGGAAGTCGGTTCAAAAGAAATTAATAAATTATTTTATTTTGATGATTGTCTGATTTTAGTTACTGCAGTTAACAAAATATCTGATTAGTTTAAAAAAACATTTTAGAATACTGGGAGAAGACAAAACTTTTAAACTAAAATTCTTATTGGTTAAAGCTACAATCAACATTTTCACGGCAACCAATGTATTATTACAATGATGTTCAGTTACCATTGAGTAATTCAGTTACCATTGAATTTAATATAATCTCGGTATATTTTAAAGTAATTTTTAATGCATATAACATGGTTTTCTGGGATATAAAACTTATTCAAAATATTTTTTTAGTTATATAATTTTTATAGCTTTTAAACTTATAGAAACACATATTGCATCATTCAAATGGCTGTTTCTAGCCCATTGCATATTATGAATTTAAATTATGGATAACAATTTAATGAATTTGATTGTACATTGTATTTCCAAATATACTCTCTAAAAACAGTAAGGCCAACATAGAAATATATTTTAAATTTTTCTTTTTTTATATTAATTTAAACCCTTGCTGATTAGAGTCATACTTTTAATTTAAAAACAACAAGTATTTTTCGAGTTAATCTTTTTGCAATATCCTTTTAATCTGAAGGGATTTAGAAAACAGTTTCTCATTATGTAGTTCCCATTTATTAATGAAATTTATGTGATTATTATTTAAATAAAAATTTTGCTTAGTAATAATTCTATGTCTTATTTTTTGTGTTGTTTCTTATACGGATACACATATTTAATGCGAATTTATATTCATAGAATTCGAGAAAATATTAAACTTTACATGGATGCCATTCTCCCTTTCAAAATGCAGATCTGTTGGATTCGATTGGAACAATATATAGAACATTCCTGCAATAAAACATTTAAAACACCAAAAGAGGTAGTTATTTGAAATTGGATCAGCTAATATTACAAAAACTGAATTTAATAAATATATAAATACATCAGAAAACAGTTTTTGCTTTATACCTGAAGTTAGCTATCTTATTTCTTTTTTTTTCCGTCAAATAAAAAAGAAATTAAATTACACTTCCTAAAATTACACCCTATTTTTCAAAAAGGATTAACTTAGTCATTGTTATACCAAAGCAAAAAATCAGAGATTATTAAATGAGTTGTACTTTTACAGATAAACATAAAAATATATAAAAAGCACATAATATACATTCTTTCATTTTTCTTTCCGTTTATCTTCCTTCAAACCAAACTTGAGGACAAATCTAGGTATTGCAAACGTCCTTAGATACAACACTGAAATAATTTTCGTATACTATATACATCTGGTACTGTAAGAAAGCATAGGAAACGCATTAATGTGCATCTAAAAATGACAGCATTTTCACGTTTTGGTACACTTAAAGTTGCCTCCACTTCAAGATAAGACTTATGAAAACTATTATGATTTTTAAAAAAGGAATTTAAAAACGGATATATGTATTCTATGAATCAATGATAATACAAACTTCCAGCTGTTAAAACTAGTTGAAAATATACCTATACCTCACTAAACAATCCAGAGCTTAAAGCCTTAGTTGATTAACTGAGTTAAATATTTTCAACAAATGCTTTAAAAATATAAATATTAATTTCATTAAAATGAAGAAAAACTTTAAATAAATTAATATATATATTTTTTTAAAAGCTGCGTACATTACAACTTCTTAAGTGCATACACAAAACTCCACAAGATTATGATTCGTTTCCAAAATAATTTCCTTTTTTCCGATTTCATATGATGCCACAACAATGTCTTTTAACAAAAGAAGAAAGATTAACTGATAATATTTCATTTATCGCCATATTTTAAACAACTTTTATCACAAAAAATTTAATAAATAAATGAAACTTGAAGGGTTGTTTTTTAGAGAAGGCAGCTTTAGGATCTGGTACCAATGGTATGAAAACACTAGGAGATGAAACAGTCGGTGGTTAAAACTGGAGCCCACACAGCATTCTGCTTATGGTAGACGGATTAACACAAAAAAATTCTTACAAAAAATAGGAACCCTTTTCCCCCACTAGATGCAGTACTTATCCAAATGGGGTCTCTAGGCAGTGGAAACCTGCCTTTGAATCGCCTTTATATTCTCACTAGCATCTTTCTGTACAGGTCTCAGCCTTGACGACAGAGAATCGAAGTCAAGTGCTTAGGAGACCCTTGGTCACTGGTTTGCGTCTTTCGACGACAGGGGCGATGTAGCTCCACTGCCAGGACTGTGGTGGGTCGGTGTGCTGCAGTTGGGACTGTTCTCTTTGGTCGACCCTATGTCAGTGGGGACGAGACCTTCCTTCATGCGTTTCTTCTGTTTCATTCGTCTGTTCTGGAACCAGATCTTGACCTGGGTTTCATTGAGTCCAAGGGATGATGCAATCTCGATTCGACGGGCTCGGGTTAAATATTTGTTGTAGTGGAACTCCTTCTCCAATTCTGTGAGCTGCTTGGTGGTGAAGTTTGTTCTACCAGACCCCGATCCGTTGTGGTTCGAGTTGCCGGATATGGATGAATTTCCGGAGAAGTTGGCCGTGTTGGGGTTGGATGTGGGCGTTCCTGTATTGTAACCATATTCGGGCTTGGGAACTAGAAAAAAGAGCCAGAATAAAATTTAAGAAACAACAAATGAGATAATACATTTTTAAGTACTGTATTAACCTTACAATGGATAAATGTATGTAGGGTACAATGTATTAATGTACTCTGCAATGGACCGTGTAGCAATTTGGCCACATTTTTTTTCATTTCAATTTCTACTATTAGCTCACACTCACCATATAATATATATCTTGTTCAAATTTTCAATCGCTAATAAAATACTTTTATTCATCTACTCGAGTTATTTCCAAAGCTATTTTTGCCAAGACTTTCGCCGAAAGGTAGCCAAGTCACCAAACATACTTAAAATACGCCTAAATTGAGCGATTTTTGCCCCAGAATTTTTTTCAAACTTGCAGTGGATGACATTTTATGTTAATAGTCTTTTCAAATATTGATTCATTATTTTTTATTAATTAATTAAAAACTAACTTTCTCACCAAAAATCTTCATTGCTCCATCGCCAAATAAAATAAAGAATTCAGCTTGCTTTTCCCCCCACGCTAATGAGGTTAGGCTTAACATGCTTTTGGCCGATTATTTCGAACAGCTCTGTTTATTTCCATAATGTTTGTTGCATTTAAAATAAAATATTGTTAACTAATCGATTTTTCGGATTCATTTTGAAGTACTTTCGAATTTAAACAATAAAAAAATAAAGAAAATTAAAAATGTCTACTCTGTGTTGCATTACCCTAACAAGCGTAGAAAATTCAGGCATTTGTGTTGCCTCCTAGTTGGCGTTGAATCCTTAATTAGTGCTGAAAATTCAATGCCAATTGAATGTGTTCGGAGTCTGTTCTGATTTATTTTCAACGGATACAACTTCATTTTGTTTTGTTCAGGTGCAATTTTTTAATTAATTTTTTATATTCATTTCAATTATTTAATAAAAGCAACTATAAAAGCTTCTTTATTGGCCTTAGTTGGAATTGATTTAATTTTTTATATTACTTGTTATTTTCCTTTATACGCTTTACATGACTGTATCAAAGAGCAACAATGAGTATTTGGAAATCCTTCTTTTAAATGCGTTTTAATTAACATTTTCAAAACAAATCGATAAATTGCAGGAACTGAACTAGATTTAAACTGGAACTTAGAAAAATACAAGATGGTTGTTGTCTGAATAATTTTATCATTGAAGATGCTATCAAAATATTTAATTTCCATCATAAGAAACTTAATGATAAATTAAAAATTTCCAAAACTATTTTTGCCAATACTTTCGACAAAAGGTTGCCAAGTCGCCAAACATACTTAAAATACGCCTCAATTGAGCGATTTTTGCCCCAGAATCTAAGCATTTCAAATCTAAAGTATCTAAACATTTCACCCCAGAATCTAAATATTCAGATATTTCAAGACGAAAACAAATATTTACAAAATTTGTAACAATGCATAATTTGATTGTAAAAATGACAATTCATATTTTTTTCTTGATGTAAATATCAGTTATATGAAAAAATGACATTTATATATACTGCTTTGAACGGTTAGTTCATAATTGTGTATGGAAAAAAAAGCATTTCACCAATTTGGATGAAAATATAAAGAATTCCACGTATAATCGATGCCATAATCTTAAAAATATGAGACTTGGGTAGTTTTCCGTTAGCCGGGCTCCAACGAAAAATCACCAAGGTAATTTAGCGGAATTCTACATTAATTGGCGATTTTTCACTTTAAAATAGCTGTAAGAAACTTTGCAGAGTTCTATATTGTTTGGCAATTTTTCGTTGGCGTTTGGCTAACGGAAAAGTACCGAAACTTTAAAAAAAATAATGAATTATAAAAATACTACAAAAATATGAATTATTATAAACTACAAGTGGACAAAACCTCTACTGTATATTCTGTATTGCCATTTTATTTTAACTTATTTATATTAGTTTAAAAAATAAGATCAAATAACCAATTTGGTTAGTTAAAAAGTAATTTTTAAGTGGTGTTTTGGTGATTTACTACATAGTAAAATTCAAGCGGTTACATGAAATGTTTTCCGATAAAAATGAAAGGAATTAGTTTTTAAGGAAGATCTTTTCTAGTCGAAAAAAGTAATTAGACAGCAATGAAGTTCCCACCAAATTATTGTCAGAAGTTAACAAATAGATATACATTTCTAATTTGTTGTAGTTTAAGTATCAACTTTATGCATATGCGCCGTGGTTTTCGAGCAACCTAATTGCCCAGCAAAATTTTCCTCTTTTTCTGATTCTTTAAAAGAAAAGAGTTCAAAAATAAACGGTGTGGAAATCAAACAAAAGGTAGGAATTTTTTTCTAAAAAAAAAAGCTCAGTTGCTATCGGTTCGAATAACAGTTAATGACTAACGATCTGTTTGAAATAGTTCCAATGAAAGGCTCACTACGTTCCATTCTTTTTTCTTCAGTGAAAAACTGAGAAATCCTGGGAATTTTGTCGTATTAATAGAAAATAGAAATCAAATATTAACCAGAAATAATAAATTATGAAACCACATCTTAAGTTTTTCTCTTGTAATTGAATCGATTTCTCAAAGCAAACAACAATGAACATTGCATTCCAATAATAAAATGCTACGGCAACTAAAGGTCTTAAAACTACCTGAGGATAATGTGTTTATTTTTCAATCACTTGGTTTTATAACTTTACCATGCCTTAATCGGTGACCGGTTTGGTCACTGGAGCAATAAATGTACAGTCTAACTATTAAACAGTTCCTGTTTGTAATCAATGCAAGTTAAACATAATAAAAGTATATATTTACTGTTAAATTACTAGTATCTACTGATCCATAGATGGGTTTTTGGTATCTACCCATGCAGTTAAGCAAACAACATTAGATAAGAATTGCATTTTATACCTATTCTTTGCTTGAAAGTATTGTAATAAGAAGACCAAAGTTGAAATACACACTTTAAATTGATTTAGAAAAAGAAGAGGAGGGACAGGTTATCGTTCTGAAATTTTCTATTTATGAGTGTTATTTCCCTTCTCAGAAAAAAATGTAAACCTTAGAGAAGGCATTTAAAACTCTGAGTTATTAGAATTTTATTTTCCGAGTTCCCCATGCAGGTATTTTTCGGTATTCGAATTTTTTTTATCATGTCACAACATGATATTGTTTTTGGGATGAGGTTTTCGGCATCAACAAAAATCCGTAGGCGAAAAATAAATTAATTTACTATCTGCACGAGCATGTCAAAAAATCAACTTTTAATAACGCTTTGCCATTGCATTTACAAATGCTCTGATTTTTAAAAAATAAGTTAATGACTATAGCAAATAAAACCTAGAAAAATGCCATTTTGAGCAGGTGATTATATGAAATGAAATAAATAGGAAATGTGATATTTTTGTAACAATCAATGCGAGACTGCAATAATAACCGTTTGCAACACTAAAGTGACTCATTCAATGAAACAATTAAAATGAATAAGAATATAATTTAACTTGCACGAGCACGAGATGCTTGGCCATTCAAGAAATGATGCTCTGACATGATACTTTGAAATATGCATAGCAGATTTCCTTTTAATCTTTTTATTCATTTTAATTTTTTCAATGAGTAAGTAACTTTAGTATTATAAACGATAAAAAAAATCTTTTCTAGCATTAATTAAACTTTTTTTTTTGCGCAAGTGCCATATTTGGCCAAACTGCGCCATATAGTAAAAGTTAAAATTTAATTTAACTTTTAACCTTTTTTTAATTTTTTATATTTATTTATTTTGGCGCAAGAGCCGTATTTGGTCAAACAGCGTCATGCGTATGGTTAAAAGTTAAACTCAAAGGCATCAAATATTGAGAGGTCAACAGCAGTTTTTAAAACGTTGTGCTAAAAAAAATTTAATATTGATAAAGTTGTTTTAAAAAAACAAGCTGTAACGTAAAAAAAGAAAGGGGGTTATCAAATATACGAAGGAAAAAAAAAAAGAAACACCCAGTAGCTTTTAAGAAATTCAAAAGTCTTGGATGGTATTACATTTGGCGTCGTAACATGTGAATATAGTAAAGAAAACCAAATATACATTTTGAAGGTCTATTGTGTGGCAGATTGAAATAATTAAAAAGTAATAAGTATCTAAACTTTAGATGCTGAAACTGTGCATCAAATTACAATTATCAAATTCTTTGGGATTTTTGAATTTTAATATTTATGTGCATGCGAAAGTACAAGTCCACAGTCAACATATTGGTAGATTTAGTTCAATTTTGATGCGATTCAACAGTGTAAAGGTTTAATCTGTAAAGCAAATTTCAAGAATGTAGATCTTAATATTTTCAAATTATATTTACTTCTATTCGGAAATTCAGAGACATTTTCTGTTAATGAATTTCCTTAAAAAATTTGTTAGATTCAGGGGCACATTCACATGCATTCGAAAGTACAACCTCACAGATAATCAACCAGTTGGTAGAATTGATTCGATGCAATTCTACGTTGTAGAGGCTAAATCTGTGTAGATAAGTCTGTGTAATAATCTTGATTACATTACATTCCCTTGTACTTGGATATCCTGACAAATTTCCTGTTAATGGATTTCATTAAAATTTTTATAGAAATATATACATTTAATTAAAGTTTTCTAAATAAATATCTACTATATAGTTCAAAGCATTTTTCAGTCATGTTCGTAGATTAAAATTTAAATCCAAAGAAATGTTTTTCAGATTCAGGGCATATTCACATTCATCCGAAAGTACAAACTCAAAGATGATATCTCGTAATTGCTAAATTTGTGTAGCAAATTTTAACAATCTAGATCTTTACATTTTTATATTATATTCACTAGTACTCGAATATCCAGATAGAAATATAGATCTTGTAAAAGGATTTCGTAAAAAGAA
The DNA here is from genome assembly GCA_026289955.1 of Argiope argentata. Classification (NCBI taxonomy): domain Eukaryota; kingdom Metazoa; phylum Arthropoda; class Arachnida; order Araneae; family Araneidae; genus Argiope; species Argiope argentata. Next base: position 4,716,325 of record JAOUZG010017314.1, read on the forward strand.
TTGATAGGAATTTGTGCATTTAACGAAAGATTACATATCAAATATCTACCATCTAGTTAAAAAGCATTTTCGAGTCATATTCCTTGATTGAAATATAAATCCAAAGTCATGCTTTTTCGATTCATAATGTTATAAAATCCTTCGAAATCGTAAATTCAAATTTTTTTTAATCAATACTTTTTTTTACTTAATCTGTGAGAAAATAAAAAGGTAATATTGGCATTAGTTTTATTCATAATTCTTAATACTTTCTATTTTAAAAGAGGGTGAAATCAAACCAGTTTATTGATAAAATTACCTTTCATCTAAAAACCCTGAAAATACATGAGAATTCAAAAATAATATTCTACTGAAAAAATTTCTGGTAAAATTTCGAAAGAAATTCAACACAAGGAACTTTAAAAATAATTAAAGATTGATTGTTTTATTTTTTAATTAATTATCTAATTTATTTATTGTTTCCTTTTTTTCGTATTTTAGAAAAAATTATTTTTGTACTTTAGAATAATTTGGAATTTAAAGAACAATAAATTACGATTCAAAAATAATTGTAGAATTTTGCTTTAATATTAATAAATAATTAACCGAGATTCTTTAAGAATGAACAATAAATTATGAAACACTATTCAACCTATAATTTTCACATATTAAAGAAATGTTCTAATAATTTGAATATTTCGATGAAATATATACAATTGAAAACATAGTATAAATAATAAAAAATGGAAACAATTTAAGAAAATAAGAACGTAGATTTATATTTTTAAAATTTATTAGAAAAAATTGATTGTATAAATCAAGAAATGGGTGACGCAATAAGGGAAACAGAATATGTTATGTTTGGTAAAGCTTTGTTATTGAGATGTTACATTGTTTATAACTTCTTACCTATAGCTTCCGAGATATTTTAAGATCACTAAAACTTAAAATGTCCAAAGAAAATAAACCTTAATTTATGCAACTTTTCATTCTATCAAATAATTTATTACATTGCGATTCTTTATTTCTTTTATTACCCTCGCTTCTTGTCACTCCAAAGTATAAATAAAAATGTTCTTAAATTATTATTTCTTCAAAACTAACCTGTAATACTAAATTTATATTTCAATATTGACATTGATAGTTAAGAAATAAAAATAAATGATTTTTCGAAGTTAAAGGCATAAGCATAAATCGCAAACAGTATTTTGATAAATATCACTTGAACCTCAAAAATAATTTGCACTTGGAAGTATTTTATCTTTTAAGTTTTTTTTCTTTGTCAGATCCCATAGAAAATGGCGGTCAGACATTACAGAAATATTTCTAACGATAATTAGAAATTAACAAGAATTCTAATTTCTAGTCCAAAATCTTGCAATGTTAGAAGGTTTTATGTTTGATTTGTCTGACTTCACTGCATTATGCGCATAAGGATTCCTAAATGATATGATTTACAGAATGACTAGATTTTAAAATAACGATTTTCGTATTGGCGTCACTTATTTTATCGTCTGCGTTTGTCTGATAAAATTTGTTATCGTTTCTAAACCAAGCTTACAAATTCTTGAAATGCGAGATATTTCTAATAAATTTGAAACAAAATTACGTATAAAAATCTTAAAAATGAGGTTCAAACAAGATTTTTTTTCATATTTTTAATTAAAAATCGTAACGTGATAGCTGAATCTGCAGTTTAATTTCAATTGCATTCTTTAAAAACAACAACAATGATTACAAATTTTCAGTTAACACATCATTTATGTAAGAACTTTTGATTTGACATTCCAAGGATTAAAATTCACTTTCAAAGGTTTTTAAATATCCTAAAAGTTTAATAAATACCACAGAAATATAATTATGTCCGCTTAAAGATAATTTTAATTAATTAAATCACCGAAAATAAAGTTGTTTTTGGAAAAGCATTTTTTGCAAAATTTTTTTTAAAACTTAACAAATTAAGGCTTTAATTGCTATTCAAATAATTTTCAATGAAGTTTAATATATTTATTTTTACTGAAATTTATGTAGATATTATAAAACTTTACAGTATTTTTGAAAGGAATTTCTATCAAAAATCTGATTTTTGATATTTATTACATAGGTAATTCTAATTTTACAAGGTTTAGGCATTGCCAGAAATATATATATAATATATATAAATGAAATCTACGGTCACAAATATATATTTATACATACGATTTTTTTTTTCAACTTTCAATCTCAATTTTTACTAGTTGGCAAAAAGGTTTGAGCTCGACCGATTTTGATATGAAATAACAGCTATAATGTCATAGTTCTACGCCAACCTTTTAAAAACGCATCTGTTCTGAAGAAGCATATGTAATAATAATGCATACTGGTTAAAACAAGTCAAATTTTTTAAAACACCCCTGTTTTTAAAGAAGCATACGTAATAATGCAATACTGGTAAAAACAAGTAAAAAAATTCTACAACTGATAATTTCCGGTGGCCCATAATCTTTATTTTTTGCCCGTAAATTTCGGAGACACAAAAACAACATGTTCTCACATGATAATAAGCCTAAAATTATTAAATCAATGTAGAACAAGATATAATCATTGTTCAACATCAATGTAGAACAAGATATAAGTAGAATAATATCAATATGCACTTCAAAAGAGGTAACCTTATTAATAATTTTAACGACTTTTGAATCTTTTGAAATTGAATAACATTCCGTTGCTTAAATCATAACATCACATAAAAAGTTATAAATGTTTCTATTTTATAGAATCGGGAATATTTTGTTTTTCTTTTGGAAAAAAAAATCTCAGTCAAAATAAATGTTAATTATTCGGATCATTGCGTCCTCTTTTTTTAATGTGTTTTAAAGTCAAAAGAAAATGTAATTTAGTTACTCATAAAATAAGTTTTGCAGTTTGAATAACATTCTGTAAGGATTTCAATTTCCGATTAGCCTTTTTCTTTATAATTTTCGTTTCAATAACTATATTTTTGCATTTCTTTCTATTATATTCATAGCTTGTGCAAACAGTTCAACCTTTCTGAACAAAACTTCATCGCAACTTTGCAAAATTTATTCAAAATGAACATTTGTGTTAGTTAAACTCAAATTGGTTCAAAGATTACATTTTAAATTAATTTGTTTACAAAAGATATTTACTTTTGTTATCTTGCTGGTTTTAGCTAACTAGGAACGATGTTTATGAATTGTATTAGTACAATGTTAGACATTTTGTCATGTTTCAATGGAGCTTGCTCGTTTATATTATAACTAATACAACTGCATAAAATAAAGGGCACATCTACTAAAGTATTTCTTTGTGAAAGCAAAACATGCATAAATAGCATGCATGAAAGCAATGTATGTGCAAACATTTTCGAACAATGCTATTATAAATGCATTGAATAAAATAGAAATTTACACTAACAGTAACTTTGTTATCTTAAATTTAAAAATAAAAATTCCTTTACTCGGTGCTGTACGATTTAACTTATTTTTAAGAAGTTATTTAATTTACATAAATTTTGAAATAAAAACGTAAGACTCACAAATATGTATTAGTTAGAAATAAAGATTTTTAGGTTTTTAACTTATATTAATGGAAAATTTGTCACTAAAATATATATTTGAAATTTTAATTGGGACTAAGGAATTTCCTTTATGTTTAAATTTTGATTTGTTATGAGTATTCTAAATAAACCCTTACAAATTTGCCTTTAAAACTGCAACCATATATGGTATAAAGTCATACGTGATTAAGAGAATTTGGTTCATTAATATCGAAGACAATTTCAATTTTTTTTAAATTATGCATTTAAAATCATTTGTGGATATGTGCCTGAATTCTTAAAATTTTTTAAAAACATATAAAACGCAAAAATTTGGGCATACAAAACGATTTTGTCAAATAACGGTATCACACGCCCTTTTACACTATTTTATTTATTTATTACAAGCCAACAATTTTTTTGGCTTTGAGAAAAATTAAAACACTCATATGAAAGTGTTATTAATTTTTATTTACTAGCGATTTTTATCATTTCTCAGTCATTCTGTATAAATTTCTAGTCATCACAATTAGAGCATTTTTTAGAAAGAAAATTAGCTTTCCAAAATTACAACTTAACTAATCGCTTATTTTAATTCCGATAGATCTGGAATTGCCTTAAGTTAGAAGTAAAGTATTATGAGTAGTATGATTTCTAGAGTGTAAAAATCAAATTTCCCAAATTAAACAACTTTAATAAGTGGCTTTGAATTTATCAGTGAAATACGTTAAAGAAACTGGATTTTATATAGAATTAAATATTTACTAGAACATTTAAATTTCCCCAACATAAATTTTATTTCTTTTTAGACTATTCCTTCGTTTCAGATAAAAAATAGTTATTAAAAAGATTGCGTAAATGCTTTTATTTAACTCGTTTTTCTAAAGATTTAGCTTACATCTGACGATTTTTTTTTTCAATCAACATTTTATTTAAATAGTTTACAATTATTATTAGGCATGAATAAATAATTCAGGAAAAATTAAAATTGAATTCTTATATTGGCAATAAAAGCATTAAAATAAAATAACTCAATTTTTTTTAAAAAAATCCGTTTTAATTATAGCCGATTGAAAACAAACAATTATTAACTAGGAAAAGCAATAAAATTTTAGAAACATATTACCATCTCACTTAAAAAATACTTGGAAATTGTTATAAAAGTTGTTGATTTTATTTTAATATTCCGGCGATTGATTCATTGAATACTTATTTTTTTCAGTTTGTAATAGATATTATTTTGAAAAAGCAAAGCACTAAAGATCAAACACTTTCATTCAAAGTATTAAAAAAATTCTATAAACAGTAGTATTAATATAACAAAATTAGGTGCCTGTTTTCAAAGATATTGATTAAAAAATCTTCAAAAAGAATTTAAAAAAATAGAATATTTTTCAAAAAACAGCACAATTTTAGTGTAAACATTTTTTTCTACCGAACCTAATTCAGTTATCCAAAATCAGATGCATAACTCCACTTGATCCATTAAGTTGACTGTATTTCCCCAAAAAATGGATTTTCATTTAAAAAAAATTTTGAATTTTTCATTTTTCCTTAATAATTCCAGAGCACATTATTGACCACAATTTATTTCGACATTACTTTAAAATTAAAGGGGAAAAAAAGGCTTTTCATCACAAGTTTGTTTTTATTCATTTTTTCCCTAATTTTAATAAAATTATAAGAATATTTGGAATATTTTATAGCATTTTTTTTACTATGTCGGATTTTTATTCATATTGTACATATGTACATATATACATATATAAATATACACACACATACACACACACATATACACACACATATACACACACATATACACACACATATACACACACATATACACACACATCGTATAGATTTTATTTACACAGATTGAAAGAAAAATTTTAAAAATGCGACAAACATCGCCACGCAAGGTTTTGAACAAAGGGCTCCATTTCTTTTCGTTTTTACCATCCTGTGATTGCATATTATTTTATCCTGTGATTACATATTAATTTATAAGCCTATAATAATATATCAAACCTATAAATTATTCCAATTTATGATGTTAAAAGATATTTAGAGACGTTACAACTAAGGCCCGTAAACTTAAAAGCTCATGTTATACGATGCATTAAAATTTGATTTTGCTAATTTCAATATAATCTTCGATACTATATTTATAATTTTATGGATTTCCCAATCTGATTTTTCATAACTGGCATACATTTATAACAGATAGATATTCATAATGGATTATAAAATACACCTAAATTGAATATACGTAAACAATATATAAAATGAATCATGGCTTTTAGCTTGTGAGATTTCATATATCTTACATTATTATTGATTTGTTTTTCTTTGAAAAACGATTTAGTTTAACGACATTGGCGATGTCAGAAACGCACTCTATTAATTTAATTTCCAGAAATTTAACAAACAAAACAGGTTTTTTTCCAGCTTTTCATTGGTATTTGATTTTAAAAAAATTCAATTCAACTTTGACAAAATCTACTTTGTTTGCTGTAATTGAGGTAACATAGTTCAGAAATTTATATTTAAAAAATGTTATCTTGCTTAGAAATTGAAAATTCTTTAAATTAAAAAAAAAAGATTTTCTTTAAATGTTTTTTCATGATTCGCAGAAATTGAAAAATGAAATTCCTTACATTTTTTTAAAAACAAAGGTTTTCTTTAAATGCTTCATCGTGATTTACATATATGTTAACTCTTTGGTGACCGGCAATTTTACACAGAAACTATGTCATGTCACCGGCTACCTTTTTGTAATTGAATAGGAAAGTAAAACGTTCTAAAAAAAACTCCAATGAATTTTATTTATACTGAATGAAATGAAATTAAACTTTGGACATATTCTTTACATCAAAAAGTTCTTCGCCGATAAGTTCCGTTATGGGTGAAATTTTAGAAATTTTACTAAAATTCTAATAAAAATGTAAATACTAGGAAAAGTAATGTTTCTGTTATAGAGCGGTCAAGACTAAACACGATACGCCAAGTTTTTGCAATGTTCTATATCGCCCTCGGTGTTATAAATTGAAACAGATAATGAAAGTGCAATGACGAGTTAACTCGTCACCGGTCAACAACGTTTGGACATGAAAAGTCGAGTTAACTCATCACCGGTCAGCAAAGTGTTAATAAAGATAGCCACGTAAAAAAGACAGTCATGTTAACAAAGATAGTCACATAAAGCCTGAAGCTTTACAATACTACAATACTTTGAATTACAAATCTTAATACACTTAGATTTCTCTTTGGCCGCACAGAATATAACTTAAAAATTAGAATATTTTTATCATTTTACCACTAAGAATCATTTTGTCCTGTTATAACGTTATGAAAGGAGACTAAAGATTTATGAAGAGACAAAATGGCATTATCATTGCTTTAGAATCATTTCTCAAACAAAATATTCCAACTATTCTCGATTACTCATTAATCAATACATTACTAATCAGCAATATTTATTACTTATTTGATTCTATAATTCTAGTAAATTTTTCTACTGATATTTGAAAAATTATGTAAAATTTATAAAAAATTTACTTACTCATATTCATATTCCTAAATTGGTTAGTAATAGCATCGATAGCAGTATGTCTATGTGTCCGAAATCTGAATACCCTGGGATACATCTTCACAAATCTCGACTTTAACCAGTACGGCCTAAAACAGCTCACGTATCCTGTATCCTGCATCATAACACTTCAGAGTCAAGCGCGAAAGTCCTTCGTCCAACAGATTTGCCAAGCAATACCCAAAGCAAGCGAACTTCGTGTGTGGTATACGCGTTATGATACCTCCACTATATATAGCCAATAGCGCAGCTGCAGAAAAGAGGGCAGCTTGACCTTGAGCATCGTATAGAGTCACAAGGTCAAATGTTATTACAGTGAAGACATTTCCAAGGATTTTTTGTGATATTCGCTGGATTTGAAAGGAAATTTTTATCTGTAAAATCAGCAGTGAAAATTTAATTTCCATACATAATCTAAATAATAAAATAGTTAAATGTATGCATTATTTCTTATTCAACGTGCAAAAATGTGCATGTATGTGGTAGTATCCAATAAATTCTGCAAGGGCTTTTAATTTCAAGTTAAGGCTGGTGTTCTTATAAGGCAATACTACTACTACTACTACTACTAAATAAACATTTAAGCAAGCTGATGAGGTAATTAAAAAAAAAACTTTTAATCCTTGAAATTCGGCATTTGCTGTAATAGATCTTAAGAAGTATTGTAAAGGAGTATTACGGTAAATATCCGTAATCCGGTGATTATATAATTACCGGCTACTATTTATTACCACTAAACTTGGTAAATGTAATAAATTGAATATTTTTTTTAAAAAAATCTTTTAATCCTTGAAATTCGGAATTTGCATTAATACATCTTAAGAAGTTCTGTAAAGGAGTATTACGGTAAATATCCTTAATCCGGTGATTATACAATTACCGGCGACTATTTATTACCACTAAACTTGGTAAATGTAATAAATTATTGAATATTTATCAAATTTACGGGTTAGTTTATATGGTCACGTGGTCAGAGCGGACATTGGCAACAGCGAACAGGTAAGATGACCTGGGTGGGCTCAGAGGACATTCTCGCACCTATTGTGTTGTTTCCCTAATCAGTCATATATCCTCTATTGTGTAGTTTAGAGCTTTGCACCTGCGGTACAGATAAGCCGATACTTTTGAGAGAGAAGGCCTTTTACACTTTCTCAGTAGATGTTTGATCTTTATGGAATGTGTATGTAGTTTTATATCTTTGAAAAAATCTGCGATGGGACCTATAGCCATTCCAACAAAATTATTCCCTTTGAAAAAGGAAAAGAAAAAAACGTTTAGTTGTAGATGATTACCTACACCTTTTACTACGCAAAAATAAATTAGGAATGGGTTAGATATGTGTAAAAGAAAAAATAACTCGTTGAGAAGAAAAGGTATCTCTGAAATTCGTTCATACCCTTCATTATACTGTTACTTACTACTGATTTTTAAATATTTCTCTGAAGGTTTTTATTTTCATTGCATTTCGCTATGTTTAAAATTTATTCACATCATAATATCTTAATATAAATAAGTAAATTTGATTGGCAAAAATGTATTTATCTTGTAATTCTATAATTAAGTGCAAAAACAGAAAGGTTGAAAAAACACGTTATCCCACGTGAAAGAGATTTGCCACTTAAAATACAGTTTTAAATTATATTGATGAATTTTAAACGTATTTATTTATCTGCCCCCTTTATTTGTTCGAAGATGAAAAAATGTGCCCGCTATAACCACATCCTCTGTATTCCACATCACTGTTTATATAGCTTGTCATGGGGAGTGTAATAAATTCAGATTATTTTATAGAGTAACGAGGTTTTATTCACCCCCCCCCCAAAATGATTATTTTCAAAAACATTAACCCTTTGCATTCCGATGTCGAATGTGACTCACCACTCAAGATTGTGCATCATTTTGACGTTTTATTTATTTATTTTTCACATTTAATTGTTAAAAACGCCTACATAATGGTTAAGAGATGTAGATTAATTTGTCAAAGAAATTTCACTAAAAAGAATTATATATATTTATTTTTCATAGCAATAAACAAATTAGTAAATCTTACACTAATATTTCAACTTAAAAAAACTGAACAAGAGCTTATCTTTTGTACTTACATGAAATATTTTAGAAAAAAATCTATTAACCACTTGACATGCGAATTTATTTAACTTCCTAATTAGATGATACATCCAATATTAAACATTTGTTATTTTAATTCCTATAATAATGAAAAGTTTCTAAATGATTCTGGCATTTTAAATTACTGAATAATTTCATTTAATTGCAGGTTTAAAATTAATAATTCAATAATTCGATTCCCGTGTCAGAGACGTCATTGTATGTGAAAAGGTTAATAGTTAATAGTTTTAAGTTACATATGTCGTAAAAAGTAGTTAAAAAGGTATGGAAAATTGGTCTTTTATTACATTCCCTTTTACGAGTCAAAAATTTTAAAAGCTAATTGTTCATTTTGACAAACAATCAATAATTTATCGCATTTACCAAGTTTAGTTTTGATTAAGTTAGTCATCAGTAATTATACATAACCAACAATTTATTATATTTACTGTAACATATTCATTATAGAACAACAAATTTAAATTTAAATTATATTTCTTAAAAATGAACGTACCGAAAAATTGAAATGGTTTGATATCATTTTTAAATCAATTAATAGAGAAGATTGGTGACGTTTTCTTATGTTGACGTTTAATGCGTTCGAATTTATTATTATTTTTTCTTTAAAAGCGTTTATTATCAGTAGTAAACATATTGTAAAATCATGAATTTTGAATTTTACTTTTTTGAATAAGATTTATATAAAAAGAAAATACTGTAATCGTCAAAAAAATTAAAACTCCAGATTTTTACGAATCTCCGTATTTAAAAACTCTTCAAGTCCAAAAATTACATTTTTAGAATTATATCTTCCTGTTTGTCTGTGAAAAAAGGATAACCCAAAAAACTTTAAAATGGACGAATGAAAATTAACTCTTTGCACTCCGATGGTGCCTTTGACTCACCATTCAAGATTGTGCTTCATTTTGACGTTTTATTTATTTGTTTTTCAAATTTAATTGTTAAAACGCCTATATAATGGTTAAGAGATGTAGATTAATTTTTAAAAGAAATTCGACTTAAAAGAATTGTGTTTATTTATTTTTCATAACAGTAAACAAATCTTTGTATTAGGTGAATAATTTTGCATCTAATTATTTTTCGGCGTGTGAAGGGTTAATGGTGTGGTCTCCCCATCAAATTTTGAAAGAAACTCATTTAGCTAGCTATTCAAGTGCAAGTGAATTCAATTGCAAAATGTAAAAAGCTGGATAAACAAAACTTTATATATAGATTTAGCATCTAATAGGCATTTTCTTTTCAAATTCTCAACCAAATTATCTACTTTTGCAGATATTCTGAATGCAATGACTCAAAAAACAATGAAATTCGGTTTGTGATATGAGGGCTACAATTGCAGTTCTCTGCCAAATTTTAGATTCATTCGATAGGAATAAAGGTGCTCAAAAGGAATTTTTTCGTGATAATTTTTTTATAAAAATGAAATCTACAATTTCAAATTTCAAATTATCATGTGAGAACATTGTTATTTTAAAGTCATAATTTGTCTTAATTAATTTAAGTCATTAAGTAGTTTAAACCTTTTTGAAAAAGCAATATTGGTAAAAGAATGTCAGCCTTTAAAAAACGCATCCGCTTCCAAGGAATCATACATAATCATAATGCAATACTGGTAAAAGCAGGTAAAAAATAAATGCGATTGAAAGATCTTGATGAATATGCCATTTAGGCTCGTTGCCTATGCGATTTCCAGCAGCAATTATACGTTACTTTCAATTATTCAAAAAACCCTAAAAAACAACCAGGGCCCAACTTAGCCTAGTAGAGGCCTGGGGCAAAAACTTCTTTGTGGACCCCTCTGCTTTACTACTTTAGTAATGAAGAATATTCATTGAAAAAATGAAGCGTAAAATAAAATTTCCATTCGATTTTAGGGCTCCACTTATGTGAGGCCGGGGCAACTGCCCCCTATGCCCCTGCCTTAGTCAGACCCTGAAGAAAACATGTTCACACATGACAAAACCCCCCACCAAAGTTCTATTTTCGTATCTATTGTTCGCCAATGACATATAAGACATTTGCGATCTTATCCAGTGTGTCCAGAATTTTATGTGGGGGAAATGGAACGCCATCTTTTTTTTTGGGGGGGAGGTGTTCGAGAGAATTCTGGGATACTATTACCTAGAGTTTTGCCTAATATAAAGTTAAAACAAGGGCCGTCTCTCAGGTAACAAAATTATTTTGTTACCTGATCCATGCATCCATTTTTACAGAAAATGCTATTTCGACTACTCATGTTATTAATTTTAGAATTAACAGAAAATGAACGCCAATAGTTCTCGGTCTAGTAGATTTATTTTGTTTTACAAATCAAAATAATTGCTATCATTGATGCATTGTCAATGCATGGTAATAATTTCTGAAAACAATTTGTGAATGTTCTCAAAGCTATCTGATAAAAATTTATCCAATTTAAATGGAATTATGACTCAAATTCGAACAACATTATATTTTAATAATCTTTAATTGCAAATGGTTATGTATTGATTCTATATGCACGAAAAGAATTGAAAGAAAACTAAGAAAATGTTTCTGTCAAGCGTTTAAAATCTTCATAACTTTTCACTTAATTTTATATTCTGTTATTAGACCTAAACCTTTTTTCAAATTGTTTTTGATAAGATGCAGTTTCCCCAAACTTAATTTATATATTTTCATGTCCTAAAATATTTTAGTTGATATGTAATACCACTGTTAAAGAAATCGCATGAAAATCATTGATCTTTACCATTTAAAAAATTACGGTCGTAAATTTAAGTATACCGCCATTTTTCGATTAATCAATTATTGAAAAGTTAGCCGCATTATATCAATTAAAAATCTCGAATATCCACGAAAACTATAGAAGATAATAATCATTGAAAAATTTTAAAAACAAGAAGTAGAGAATTAATAAAGATTTCTGAACAACCAATCATCACATTTAACCTCATATCAAGTTAATAAACTAACCAAATCAAACAGGAATAAGAATGCAAAGAACGTGTCAGAATTTTGAACCCATATGATCAAAAAGAGAAAGAAAATGGAATTCTGGAAGAAAAAAAAGTTATTTTGAAAAGCAAATATTAGCTCTAAGCGGATTCTTGTTTTTTGCTTTAATATCTGATCTACGTATCGATATTAATATAAAAGATTATAAAGTGTACAAAAAATAAAATTAAAGCTCTGTACTTAAGTACTAAAAATTTTAAAAGATGAGTTAGGAAATGATTAAAAATTACTATTCCATTCTGTTATTGGGCCTGAGTTTTATTCATTTGGACTAATTCAGTGCTTTTTCAACCACAATAACCAAATTTCTGTCCATAATAGTTATTTTCCGAATGCCTAAAAGTACTTATGATCACTTGAAAACAAAATCGCAAATCACACTCTAGCAAGCAAACAAAAGTAATGTATAATAGCCACACTTCAGAATTAAAAAAAATTAAATTCAATATTCAGGCTTAAAACTTAAAAAAATATTCCGTTTTAACGAAATGAAGGGAAAAAAAAGATTAAAAGGAAATCTGCTATTCATATTTCAATGTATCATGTCAGAGAATCATTTCTTGAACGCTCAAGCACCACGTGCTCGTGCGAGTTAAATAATATTTTCATTCATTTTAATCGTTTCATCGAATGAGTCACTTTCGATGAAAACGATCCAAAAAAACTTTGTCTCGCAGTGATTGTTTAAAAAATATCGCATTTCCTATTTATTTCATTTCATACAATCACGTGATCAAAACGACATTTTTCTCGGCTTTATTTGCTGTAGTCATTAACTCATTTTTTTTAAATCGGAGCTTTTGTAAATGAAATGTCACCACGTTATTTAAAGCTGAATTTTTTAAAAGATGCTCTTGCAGATAAAAATATTTCAATTTTTCGCTTACGGATTTTTGTTGACGCCAAATACAACATCCCCATAACAACATCTTGTTCTGACATGATTTTAAAAAAAACCACAGAAAAAGGATCTTGTAACCAATCAGAAACACTTCGAGACAGCCACTTGTTAAAAGGTCTGAAAATCAACGGACGTCAGCAAAAAAACTAAGAATTCAAAAAAAAAATGATTTTAACTTTTTTTAAATTATTATTCTAAAGGATTCGATTTTAATCAAATGGTAGTGGCAGCGAAAATATTTCATTGATTTTCCACTCTCAACTAAGATAATATTTTTGATGAAAAGTGTGAGATCTAGTTTTATAATGGCGTTTTTAAGAGATAGTTGGCTACAGAGAGTTCAAAATCAGAGAAAGTAATACATTAATGGAATTGATTTAACACAATAAGGACTATTTTTTTAAAAAAAATGTACGCGTAACATTTTTTGCCTGATGGTTCCTTCAGAACTTGTGGCAGAAAATGGCAAATATTTGAGGTTTCATTTGATCCCTTTTATAAATAAAAAAAGCATACACCCTTTATAAAGAACATAAAGAAATCATTCAATCCTATGAACATGTGTATTGGATTTTATTTTATCCGGTGAGAGGCGTGGTTTGCATAAATTTCGAACACGGATGCTCTATTTATGTATATCAAATGCATGAATCATGATATCTATTTTATAAAAGATTTTTTTGTAAACATTGCGTTTTATTCCCTTTGTGATTTGAAGATATAAAGTCACCTGACCTATGACATTTGAGGTTGGTTTTACCGGTATTGTTTGACTTATTCAATGCAAATCTTTTTTACGTCGTAGTAAGTAGCTATGTTGCACTTGCCGGAGAAATGGAGCCAAAAGGTTTTTAAGTAAAGCTTTTCTTAACATTAAATATCAGCAAATGGGTTTAAATAATATTATTTGCTAATTCTTAGCTTATATGTATCGTTTGTGGCAACATTAATGAATAGCTTTTCGGTTTATCTTTTTCGTGTAAACGAAATTTTTCGTCTCCCGGCTAGAAATCGTCTGAATATCTAAGTAACACGCGTTAACTCTGCATTGCTCAGTATATAGCAATAGAGAGGGGGGTATCAGAGAGATCAGACATAGAAAAAATGTGAAGGCAGACTTGACGAGAATCTGGCAATATGAAAAGAAAAGCTGATCGTGAAGCTACTAAGATGGCGGCCAAGTTGAAAAAATGATTCAATATTTAGATGTTAGGGATACAAACAAAAGATTGTCGGGATTAAAGTATTGAATCGGAAATAAGCCAACAGGCAAACGAATGTTTTCATTATTGGAAGGTTAAGCTTCCAACGTTGAATAAGCAACGGCAGTAACAGCAAATGAGTAAAGTTTAAAATTTACAAAATGGAACTAACGAATAGGGTGCAAAATACAGGAGTTAATCGCCTTGCCTATATATATTAAAATAATTATACCAACAATTATTTTCTATTTGTTTATCCCAAATCTTTTCAGTGATAAAGTTATAAATTAATTGCTTAAGACATTTTAAATGAATTTGATTGTTAAAAATTCTTTTATATTAAATATATGCATCGTATACTGTTCATAAAAATGTAAAAATCTTGTATTCGTCTTAGAAAGTCTCAGTTAATCGTTGATTAATAATTCTTTATGCAAGTTTGCTTCATATTATTTGTTAGTAAATTTATCTCATTAATTAATAAAGACATCAACTAATATACGCGTTAATTAATATTCATTTTATCACATATTTAATGGAAGTTTATTCACATATATACATTTATATTTTTCAGATAAATTATTAAAATTAGTGAAAAAAATCATTTTAATAACTATTTGGGTTTAAGAGGATGTTTAGCTTTGAACTTAGGAAAAGCCAAAAATAATAATAAAACTAATGGAAAATTTTCGTTTTAAGATTTCATCCCCAAAATATATTATTCTATATAAATAAAATAAGGTTAGAAATATTTTATTAGAATGATTAGTAGATGGATTCAAATGGACAAATGTATTTTTAATTGCTTTTATTTCAGATTAGATTACTTGAGTTCATTTTTCATGTAAATACAGGACATTTATGATACAGATTTGCTTTACGTATAAAAATAAATATGTATGTTTGCTTTAGATTTTCCTTTATTAAGAAAAAATGGAAGTATATTTCAATTTAAAAAATGCAATGAAAATTTAGTAGACATGCTTAAATAGATTTACAAAATAATAAACAGCTTTTATTTCTAGAATTTTTAAGAGATAGAAATAAAAACTTAAAATCATCGACCCCCCCCCTCCATTGGAAGCTTTTAAAATAAATTTTTGAATTTAAAATATTCTTTAAATATATTTTAAAGGAATATAGTGTAATTCGTACGAATGTAATAAATATTTTATACACAAATTAAAATTTAACAATTGTAATTTTAATTGATTTAGTTTTTGCATACACAAAATTCCATTTGCATACAAAAATGTTTGCAATACGCGCTTCGAATCACAGAATATTTAGTTTTAAGTCTGCAATTAAGTTACAGAATCAAGCTTTTTTAAAATGCTAAATTTTACTTAGAAACGCTTAATTATATATGAAAGGCTTCTTATCTATCTCTATATATAAGCGATATATCACTGACTTAACCCTTCTTTGCCATGATGATGGAAATTTCCATCATAATATTTAGTCAACAAAAAAAGGTACTCAAAACCCTTGTACTGTTAATTTGTTGTTGCTGGCAACTTTTTAAGCGACTATTGCTTACAAAAAAAAAAAAAAACGCAGTTGTCAAAAATAGCAAACGTCACTGTCAATCACCAGGCCTACAACTTGTCATTCCGCTGTTTGTTGTGACTGGAAGAAATGAACGAGATTTAAAATTTTTTTATTTAAATAAACGGAGATATAAAAATAATAATTGTTTTTTAAATTATCATACAGAATAAAGAATATTTAGTAAAGAATATTTTTTTTACTTATTTAGTACTGAGCTAAATATGTGACAATGCATGATGATGTAAATTTCCATCATATTGTTTTTTACATAATACATATTTTTATTTACACCAAGAGTTTTTTAAATATTTTTCCTTTAATCTAGAGCATTAATTACATCACCCTGATTTTTTTTAAAGAAAAAATCATGCAAAGAAGGGTTGACACGAGTTTTCCAAAACTATACACCTGATTGACTTGAAATTTTGCGTAGTTACTCATTTCACGATGTGGATGCTCACTAAGAACGGATTTTACGCAAATCATATCGCAGAAGAATTTCATATTTTTGCACCACTCCTACCTCCCCACCAAATCGTAGTGGCGATCCGTTGCCATGGTGACCGTTTCCATGGCAACTATTACCATTTAACTTAAACAGTATTTCATTTTAGGTTAGTATTATATTGAATTTTCAAATATATTTTTCAGATGTGATTTTTATTTATGGATGTTAAATATATTTTGATAGAGGGAATGCCTTCTCCTTTCAAAATTTTTAGAATTCTTGGCGACGAAGTATGTTTATTTTCGTCTCTGTCTTTGCTGGTGAACGGTGACGTATCGATGGAACATGATTTGAGAGTTACTATCGTTTCTCACTTGTTTAACAACTGAAATTAATTTAAATGCTAAACTCAAATACTATTTGGCTCCCCTTATGATACTGAAGATTTATATTTTACCGAATATACATAAATTATGAAATATATTCCTTATTGCACATAAGGTTTTAATGCTGAGCTATTCTTTATTTTCAGTATTCATATTTAAAAAAATGCGTGTCTCAGTAAAAGTTGTTTTTATATTAATTGCTGTTTACTCAATTCCACTTTCATTTAAAGTAGAAATTCTACTGGGTAAACAAAACATTAGAGAAATATATATTACGTTAGGGCCTAAGATCTTTATAATAGTATGAATGAATTATATTACTATAGAAATTTGAAGCTTTAAAATATTTTAAAGTTAACGATATTAAAAGAGTAGTTACATTAATTATTTAATTATTAACTTTTTAACAAACATCAAGTTTGGCGAACCGACTGGTTGCCAAAGGCTAGTATTGTTATAAGAATCAAACTAACAATAAATGCTCAAAACTGGGAGTGTTATTTAATAGGAAGGTAAATAAATTCATATATCAAGGAGTTAATAAACCATAGCTTTGAAATCATTTATTTCAGCAAGGAGTTCTTTTCCTAGTTAATAAGTATTGGGCGAATTGCAAACAGCTTTATTTTCTGCCTTGAACCTTTACCATAGAACTTGATTACTCCATTTTTCTTATTGATTAGGAATGTTATTTATCTAAACATATTTTAAGTTATTAAAATAATCTGCATCAATTACGATCAACAGGTAAAATAGCAAATAAAAAATTTCTAAATTTTACAAATTGCCAGCTTTTTATTATATGTATGCAACATGCTATAATTCTTAAGTCAATAATTTACTAAACAAGTAATATAAAAAACAGTTTTTTAAAATCAATTCCCCCTTAGGTTAACAAAGAAAATTTTTATTTTAGTTACTTTTTATTAAGTAACTACAATTAATATAAAACAGAATCACAATATTAAGTGGCAAAATGGGAAGCGAATTTCCTGGCAATTTCTATTCTTCTGTCTATATATAGTGTTCGAACTCGCAGCACAAGGGATGTGAATCCAAAACTATACCAAACAGGCATGCCAATTACAAATACTATAAATAATTTATCAAAAAAAAAAATTCAACGCCAATATAGGATTCAAAGCCAATTGGGACAACGTAAAATGCGTGATGAGGTGGGAAACGCAATACAGATTAGAAATTTCTAATTTTCTTTATTCTGTATTATTTTAAATCGAAATTACTTTAAAAATAAATCGGAAAAATCGATTAATTAACAATGTTTAGTTTTAAATGCATCAAACATCATGAAAATAAACAAAATCGTTTAAAATAATGGACCAAAAACGTAAGCCTAACCTCATTAGTGTGCGGAAAAAACAAACCGATATCGTTACTTATTTGGCGGTGGGGAAATGAAATTTTTGGCGAGAAAGTTAAGTTAGTCTTTAATTAATTTATAAAAAAATTAATGAATTAATATTTGAAAAAACTGTATTGACATCCATTACAAGTTTAATTGGGCGAATAAAAAGTATTTTGTCGACGATTTAAAATTTGAACCAGAGACATAAATAAATATAGGGAGTGTGTGAGCTAATAGAAGGAATTAAGAAAAACATAATAGAAGTTCATCGTTCTCTTAAATAAAACGATACTCATTTATAATTCTTTGTTTACTTTCCCGGGAAAATAACTGGCAACCCTCATCGATATTATACCCCCCTCCTAAGGCGAAGATTCTCAGAAAATCGATCTGCGTCGTAAATCCACTTCTTGGCTAAATTAGTGAGCCACCCGTGGGGAGGTATCACGGGGTGGAAATTTGAAACACCTGCTTAAAATTACTGTTATGGCAGGCAGACTGTAAAAGCTACTCACTCCCCCGCTAGGAAAACTCCATCACTCCACACAATCGTCTATTTCCGGTTTATAAGCAACAAGCTTCTCAAACGATCATTAACTACCCACCCCCCTTCATTTCCGGTGAAAAATGCATCCCCAAACCACGATGATACATAAAGTGCTCTTCGTGTTGGATTGATTAATGATGAGCAGAACGAGGCCCTTTTAGAAGTTTCTAATTGTTGTGATTGGACCTCTTAAGCGGCAAGAAGTCGTAAGTGTTTTCGCTTACAATTGCCTCGTTCATTTTTCGTTTCCAGAACCATCGGTCTTTTCATTATTTATTTCACAGTGTTTATCATTTACGTAATTAATAATAAAAACCGTTTTGGCGCGATCGTAAAGCTGAACAAGAAATAATTAGTTGCTTGTCATCGAGGCAGCCGCAATGATTGATAAATGAGTATCAGTCACGAGTTGCTCCGAGTTGTAAGAAAAGATAAATGATTTGAAAGAAATCTTTCATTCGTAACCGGGACCGTGATCTATCACTTTGGGACTTCTTTTTTTCAATGTATTTCATTGATGTTTTCTTTCCGAGTTAAGACTTTTTATTTTATTTATATATTTTTTGTCAGTTTTTATTTGCTTCATTTTTAGTCCTTTGATCTCTCGGAGTGTTTACAGTTCTCTCTCCCAAGGAAGAATTTTTATAGCGTCCGAGTCGTGGAAAGTGAAGATTCTTGAGGAAGGTCTTTTTTTAATTTCATTTTTTGTTTGTTTGTTTTCTGGAAATCGATTAAACCCAGCATTTTCTCGATTTTGGAAAACAAGATCCTCGACCCCACTGGCACCAATCTCGTTGCTTATCTGAGGTCGACAGAGAAACTAAAAACATAAATAGCAACATTCTGTTTTCTTTTCTTACTACTAAGTACTATCCGCTCCCCCTCCCTCCAAATCCACAGGGCTTCTGCGCATGCGCTAATAGACTGATTTTACCAAAACAGAAGATGAAAAATGGCGGGGGTATTTACTTTTTACCAAGCAATCGATATACAGAAACATCTTTTTACTTAATTTGTACCTTAATTTGTACTTAATTTTACTTTAACTTGTAGTGAATTTGAAACATTTTAAAAATATAAAATTTTCTATTTTATGAACATTTACTTTTTGGCATTTAATAAGAGCAATTCCTCAAGATTAAAACGTCCAGTGATGATAAATGGGGTTTTATAAAACAAACAGTAGGACGAAGATTCAGTATGCCCTATGGGTGTTATTAAAAAATCTTGCAGGGCATTGTTTTAATCGTAAAAACTACGGATTGCATATTTTTTAAAATTTCCGACTTTTTGCCAATTTTGTGAAGCTTAGCTTCCTGCTAAGTTTTTCAAATATAACAAGAAGAAATTCTTTTAAACAAGTTCAGTTTAAAGATATTGTTATCCTTCTTATTACTATAATTCTTATTACTTTTCTCTAACCAGTTATTTTACTCTACTTTCTCTTTAATAAATGTTTGATTTAGATTTTTTCTCCTTGTATTTTAAAATGTATCAAGAATGAATTATATTACCTTACAGTATAATTACTTATATACATTTGTGGAAATTTTACACAAAAAAATTCATTGTTATTATCATGCCAAAACATGATATTGTTTTGGGAAGGAGATTTTGTGGAGTCAACAAAAATCCGTAGTCGAAAAATAAAAATTTTGTTATCTGCACGAGCATGTCAAAAAATCAGCTTCAAATAACGTGACGCCATTCCATCTACAAAAGATCTGATTAAAAGAAATAAGTTAATGGCTACAGCAAATAAAGCCGAGAAGAATGCCATTTTGTACACGTGATTATATGCAATGAAATAAATAGGGAATTTGATGTTTTTTTAGACAATCAATGCTAGACAAAAAAATTTTATGATCGTTTGCAATACTAAAGTAACTCATTCGATGAAACAATTCAAATGAATAAAAGTATAATTTAACTCGCACGAGCACGTGGTGCTTTGCCGTTCAAGAAATGATGTTCTGACATAATACATTGAAATATGTATAGCAGATTTCATTTTAATCTTTTTGTAAAGTTTGTTGTGCCTTTCGACTAAGGTTTTCAAACTAGAAGAAATTCTTTTAAACAAGCTCAGTTTAAAGATATTGTTATTCTTTTAACTATAATTCTAATTACATTTCTCTAACCAGTTTTTTTTTCTTCTCTAGCAACTATTTCTTTCATTACAGTACATTTAATGATTTATGATAGTATCTAGTTTCTGTAACCTTAAAGCTAATAACACATCTAATTAACCCATCTAATACCCCATCTAATCATACACCCATCTAATTAAAATATAAAACCTCTTCTGGAAAATCAGAGAAAAATAATGTTCAAAGCATGATTTCATGTTTTGAGTGGCAAACACAAGAATCAGTCAAAAAAATATTTTTCACCCTCTGCAATTTTTTTTAATATTTCCAATCATTATATCAAAAATATTTAAAAAACACTTTGATCAAAAATAAATAATTAAAATTCTTTAAATAATTACTTGTATCCAATATCTATTTAATTTTAGCAATCAATACTTTATTTCAGATTTCAGAACATTTAATCGGAGGAAAATGAAAATGCGCAGTATTATTCTGAGCTCGACATTTTCATGTAACGCCTAAAAAAAGAGCTTAGATTAATTTTTTTTCTATCTCTCTCTTATGAGATTTTTAGGCTTCTTTTCGGGCAAAATATTTGAAGTAAAATTATTATTGCTACAGAACCTTTTTTCAGTCACAACTTTCTGAACTTCATCTGAAACAAGACTTTCAACAATCTTGATTGTAGTATTAGCATTTTCATTTTCTGCTCAAAAGTCAATGAAGATATTTTTTTTATAAATATTTCCTTTAACAATTTCCTTGATAAGAATGATATAGCATTTTTTATTGTGAAAAACAATTACTTCGATAAGAAGTAGCATTCTTTTTTTAAAAATCAATTTAGGATAAAAATTCCTCTTAGCAAGCTGGAATATAGAGGTAGAATCCTTATCTAAATCGTTATTTTCAAATTTCTTTCAATATTTAGAAAAAAATTATGAAATATTACAACCTAAAACAATAAAAAAAGAAAGAAAACAGTATCTTCGATCGTAAATTTCAAGTTATCATGTAAGAACATTATTATTTTCAAGCCCTTATTTTTCCTAATTCATTTAAGTCATTAACCGGTTTAAACCGGTTTGAAACACTCATGAGACTTTTCTATAGGCTCTACCTCACTATAATATATATACGATATTTTTTTAAAGCTTTTATTATCAATTTTTCTAGCTGGTAAACAAAGTTTTGAAGCTCGACCGATTTTGAGATAAAATAACAACTATGATGTCATAGTTCTTCGTGGGCTTCTTAAAAATGCATCAGCTATCAAAGAAGCATACGTAATAATAACGCAATACTGGTAAAAGCAGGTAAAAAATATTTTTTGTCCGTAACTTTCGAAGACATCAGAATCTCCTAACCAAAAAAGCATCATGTTCTCCTGTGATAATATTGATGTTTTAGCTATCTCATAATTCCATGTTTATTTAAAATTAAATAAAAAAAATAATATAAAAACCGATTTATTTTCATTTAGGAAAAGTTTTGGAATTTTTAAGTGAATGCGAAAAGATTGCATCAGGTGATAGAAACTTAAATTTTATCGTTTTCGTTTTAAACATATTTGTAGAAATTAACTACTATTTACAAGTATTCATCTTTCTCTATTTAATGATATTTTATGATTCGAAATAGAATTTATTGTTTGATTCTTTCAATTACTTAGAAAGAAAAATCGTCTGCTTTTCTTATCATAGCATTAGAATTGAAATAAAATTTTATTTGTTACGTTTTAGAATACTTCAGTTATTATTTATTTAAATAAAAAGGAATATATCTTTAGTTTTTTAAGAAAAAATACACTTTTATACTTGTGTATTAACTATATGCCATTAAGAAATGTTAAATTTAATCAAATATAAATCATTAAACATAATTAAAAAATTAAATTATTTGAATAAATTATTAAACATTATAAATTAAGATATTTTAAGATATTTTTCAAATTTTTATTCGACAATATCTTACATCGATGGCACAACTAAACTAACCCTAATTTAAAGTTTATATTGCCAGCATAATACGGTCAGTGATGTAGTCAACATCAAAAAATAAAAGGACATTAGGAAAAATTCCAGAGCAACTTGATTTTTAAAAACACATTTCAATAATAATAATTGTTATTGCACAAAAGACGTAGAATTATTCAAAAAATTATTATTTATATGATTAATAAAACAAAGTACAATTCAAAACTTGAACAGCATTATATTTTATGCTTTGGCATATGAAATCGACTTTCAGGTAATGAATTAGTTGAATAAAAAAACAGTTTCAGGATAAGTATTTTCTTTTAATATCAAAATACTGATGAAATCTTTCTGACAGTATTTAATCATATTTAAAGACAGAATTTACTTTCCCCAAAAGAAGTCTCTCTCAAATATCAAGTTTATTCTTAATGGTTATTTTCTGATCAGTGAAAAAAAGATATTTCTCTTACATATAATATTGTTACAAAGGAATACAGTCTTAAAAATGTTTAGATTTATTTTAAAAATGAGATATAAAACCATTAGTACTCTCATTATTAAGATAAAGATTATAATAATGTCTTCCTTATTTCCCAAGCCAATTAAAACCCTTCAAAATTATTCTAATTATCATGAGAGCAAGATAGTATGAGAAAAATGTTAAACACATTTATATATAACTTCTGAACTAAGGGCGTTTCTGGGTTCTAGGGACTGTGATCAGTGAAGTTCTTCAGAAGTTTTCTCGATGTCGATTCATAAGAACCATTTTGCATTAGTTAGTTTTCTGGTAACATATCTCTCTAAAATAAATCACGAGAATTTTACAGGCTAATTTCAAACAATCTTTTTCCAATCATCGTAGAATAAACAATTAAGTGAGCCTTCAAATGTGAATATGGGTTCGAAACTATACTACAAAAAGCTTATTTTTCGGATTTTTATTTCAAGTGGAATTTTATAACAGCAAATATTTTTCTTTACAAAACATCCATTGAACATCACATTCGTACCAGCAATAAAAAAAAAGGTTAAACTATGGAGGGAAAAAATTAACTTTTATGTTAAATCAATTTTATTAACTCATTAAAGTATTTAGAAAAAAGAAAATTTAATTTAAATATTTAATTAAATCTAACATTCTAGCACTTTCAAAACACTGAAATTCACAGTGTTTTTATTTATATTGATGTAAGATCTTAAATAAGTTTCAGATATTTTATTATGAATTATCTTAATTGTTATTATGAATTAATTAAATTGTTATCTGAATTTCTACAGTAATAAATAGCGATTCGAAAAATCCATTATGAGTTTAAAAATAAAAAGATTAAAATGAAATCTGCTATGCATATTTCAACGTATCATGTCAGAAAATCATTTCTTGAACGGCCAAGCACCACGTGCTCGTGCATGTTAAATTACATTTTTATTCATTTGAATCGTTTCATTGAATGAGCCACTTTAGTGTTGCAAACGATCCCAAAAACTTTGTCTCGCATTGATTGTTTTAAAAAAATATCGCATTTCTTATTTATTTCATTTCATATAATCACGCGTTCAAAATGACATTTTTATACGTTTTATTTGTTATAGTCATGAGCTTATTTTTTAAAATCAGAGCTTTTGTAAATGCAGTGGCAACGCGTTATTAAAAGCAGATTTTTCGAGATGCTTGTGCAGATAATAAAATCTCCATTTTTCGCCAACAGATTTTTGTTGGCGCCTTATTCCCAAACCTCATTCCCATGACATGATTCCCAAACCTCAATCCCATGACATGATAAAAATTTTCAAATAAATTGTTTCTTTATTGAATGGTGTTATATAAACTGATCTATAAATTAATACCACAGTCACATATTTGATAAATAATAAAAAAATTTCCCAAATTATTTGTTCTAAAAGAAGTGGAAAGCAATTTTGTGATGTATGAAAAGTTCTGCGAGATATCGGATTATAATTAAAGTTATACATTTTTCTACAAAATTTTTAATATAATGAACACTATCAATCTTTTCTCTTCCATAAATTGCCATAAACAAATAATATCATAGATTCAGGTTTAATGTGGCAAATCTCTTTGGAATTTAAATGGCACGTTATAGTTGCCATTTAAATGTATACTTTATATATTTTAAGTAGACACTTGGGAATGGCAGATTTTTTATGCCATCACAAGATTAGAAGTTAATATAAAAGAAGAAAAATTAAATTGCAATCTACTTGCTTTCTAGCTGCTAAATTAAGTATCATTGTGAGCTAATTTTTAAATCGTCTGTAAATTAGTAATAATATATATTTCATAATAGGACGGTTTACAATTAGTAGTTTCTGCGATTTGCAGAAATTAATCCTCTGAAATCTAAGTGTTGAAACTAAAAGGGAAGTTATTTAATCTGCAAATGTGATTAAAATTGAACTCAACATGCAAATGTATATTTATAATTGTCTTAAGATATATGTAAATGTCGTAAATGATGATTCAATAATATTTTCAGAAGAATGTGCCGTTTATTTGAAAACTTAAGGCAAAATGAATAATTTAAATATTTATTCTTTTGTTAAAAGTTTGAACGTTACGGTTATTCTTTAACATTTAACATGAAATTCTGGATTAAGTGAAATATTTAATAAAGAATTATACCAATGTGACAAACAATATACTTTTTCTTTAGATTATGCTAAAATACAAAACTACATTTTTGCATATTAAATTGGAGAGGGTTTACTTTAAAGCTTCTAAGTTACAGTTTAAAATGATAATAAAGAAGAGTATTCTTTATCTCAGGATAAAGAATACGGAAGTTTAAGATTTGCTTCAGTTTGCTCTTTTTCTATTATTTTCTGCAATTATTTTGATTTTTATGAGGTTAACTGCATTTGCTTACATAATAAGATAAAAAACAGCCTTTTAAAATAAAGCCACCTTTTAAAGAATATTTAAAAATATTTATTTTTTCTTTTTTGCAATGAAAAATATATCTTTTACATGTGATGCTGAAAATTCATTTCACGCTCAACGAACTAAGAGATTTAAAGTTTTTAAATATCTTATTTCAATTTTTTTCAAAAAATAGGATTCGAGGTCATTCTTTTTGAAGTTATTGTGCTATCTTAATAACTGTTGTGTTTATTACTTTATTCCTTATTTTTTCTGTTGATGATAATTCATTGGGAAAAAAAGAAGAAAGAAAGAAAGTGGAAAACAGACTAGAAAGTTAAAGTTTATTATTATTTGAAATTTAGATTTTCACCAATGTAAACAGAATCTACCTGACACAATATCCAAATAGAAAAGTGTTATTTTAAAGGAGAAAAAAATATTGATATTCTTTAAAACACAGAACTTTTAATAGCGATATAAAAACCACGAGGTCTCTCAGTCACAAGAAAACTACTTAATTAAAATTATTTCAACAAAAATATTACATATTTCCAAAATCATTCTTTAATAAATAGATACAGTAAACCTTTGGACGAAGTAAGTTCATTAATTTATTTCGGAAATTCCGTTTGCACGAAGTTAACATTGTATGGACAAAATGAGTTGCGAAGAATTCAAGTTATGTGCGTAATTTAAACAAATCTAAATATCTTTGCAATTAAAAGAAAAAAATGAAAAAAAATGAAATCGGATAAACAGTACTAAGGTATTTATTTTTAAAGATGGGAGAGAGAATATTGTTAACATTTCAAAGCACAAAAATTAAATTTCTAGTTAGTTAAATTCAAAAAAAAAAAAAAAATTCTTTTGCGTTTTCTTTTCTTTTCTTCTTCTTCTTTTTTTTTCCTCAATAACTTTGGTTGAAATTATCCGATTGAACAAAATATTATTTTTCCTACCATCTTAAAATTCAAAATTTTATCTTCTCAATGGCACCAATTTAATTTTCATGCAATTTTTAGTTCAATTCTAATAAAATATGTCAATGTTCAAGATGAATTTCTTGAAAAAAGATCGAAAATATTTATCTTTTCAAATATTTGTATAAAATTTTTGGAAAAAACCTCTATGATATAAAAATATATTAGTTAAATGCCAAATTTTTTAAAATTGAAAATAAAAAGTTATACAGCAAAAATCTTCTAGTTCAGAGGTTTAAAATGATTTGTTTAGAATTATGCATAGAGATTAAGAAATACATTATCCAGTTCCTAAACTTAAAAAAATGTATTTTCTTTAAATATTTTGTTTAAATAATAAAAGGAAACTTTCATTTTTTTTCTGTTTTACATTGGGAAATTCAAAAGCAACTATATACTATAAATTAAATGAACAGATAATTTATTCTGTAGTTCAGGAATTGCAGAACTAATCAACAAATTACTATACGAAATTTAATAAATAATATACATTAAATTCTAATTTAAAAGATTTTTCATAAGAAATTCTGTCAAAGATTAGAATTTGAGGTAATAGCAAAATTAGAATTTGAAACGTAATGTAAGTGCAAATATAAAGCATTCGGAAAAATAGACTTGGAAAAAAATTTCTTATGGTTTTATAAAGAAATCTGTTCAACTATTAAAAATATTAAATAAAAGAATTCATTATATTGCAAAAAATTGATCGTTCAATGTACCTTTAATTTTTCAACATTTCATAAAGTGATTGAATTAAATTAATTGTATGCTATTTTGAACTAACGAAATATATAAATACTATAGTGGAGGAGAACGATAAGACTTTGAATTTTTTTACATTTATTTTTGTATAATTGTTCTAATTAAAAAATTTTTTGGCAACACTTTTTTTATTTATTTCAATAGAATTCTATTTTTTTATTTATTCAAAATAAAATAGCAAATGATTGATAAAATAATCGTTTCTGTACAAAATGAATTATTTCAATATTTTTGGCAACCCTTTTTATTTCAAAAGAATTCTATTTTTTATTTATTAAAGATAAATTAGCAAATGATTGAAAGATTTGTATACTAAATTATTTTATATAAAATAATCGTCTGCGTATAAAATGAATTATTTCAATATTTTTGGCAATACTTTTTATTTATTTCAGAAGAATTATATATATTTTTTATTTATTAAAAATAAAATAGCAAACGATTAAAATATTTTCATACTAAATTATTTTAATCAAATAATCATTTACATGTAAAATTAATTATTTCAAAAGCGCTTGTTTATGAAAGCTTTTGGAATTCTTTCGAGTGCTTTTTCCCATACGACTGATTAATTAAAATTTTCTCAAAAATAATAAAGCGAAGTTTTTTTGAAATTTGTGTGTTAGTTAATGAAATCGTAAGATTTTCTTTCGTAAAAAGCAATACAGATTCATCCCAAGCAACTTAAACATTTGCACTGTTGCGCTGATTCTCACTCTCTTTTCAATAGGATGCGTTATTTTGCCGTTTCATTTATTAATTTTTAAATTTTAACTGCTAAAAATACCTACAAAATGGCAAGAAGAGGTGGGAAATAAATATGGAAAATATAAATTAAAACAATTACATATTTATTTATTTATTTTTGAAGCTCTTAGCTAGTCCTTGTCTTTACAGAATAATTATGCACTGAATTACTTTTCACAGTACAAAGAGTTAACTTTTACTATAAAAAAGTTCGAATTGGATTTTCAGCTTACTCTTTCGCATGGATAGCAACTAGATGTAACTATATAATTAAAACAGAGACAAATTATAATTCTAAGCGCACAGATTTACTAGATTTATTTCACGAATTGGCCAATGCAACAAAAGAAAAAAAAGTTCGAAATACATTATCCATGGGAATATCTCCTGTCGCGTGTATAATTCGAACTTTGAAATTGCTACTTGCAAATGCAACTTAGAGCAATAGGCCACTCTGCGTGCCCGTTGGAACGGTATAATTATCATAATCTATCCTAAGACACTCCTTGATGTCTTCTTGACTCATGCTGTGTTTTCGAAGCGGTCCTGTGGGCCGTGCTCTCCCAGCTAGATAAGTTGGAGAGGGGAGGGAAATGAAAGACTCGATATTCGACTCGACCAAGTTTGTTAAAATTAGCTCTCTGTTCTAAACTGTTCTGAAAAGTAATTAGCAACCTTTACCAAAACCTGTTCCAAAACGTGCATTGAATTATCATTTAATTGCGTTGATCGCTTTTTCCGCTTTCTTTTGATAATAATGAGTGTTATTTTACCGAGACGAATAATCACTTGCGAATTTGCCTACCGCTACATTATGCGATTGTTAATACAAATGTGGCCGGGGTCTCACAGCTAGTTTTCTTTGTTCCTTTAGAATGTTTGCGATCTAAAAGGTTAATAATATGTTGTTCTTTTTTTTCAAGGTTGAAATTCTTACGTTTTTCTTAATTTGGTTGGTGTGATTTTACAAAATATTTTATATACAATCATTCAAATGCAAAACAGCATAGGATCACGTCACTTGCTATAAAATGATTTGTTTATATATGAGGAAAACAAACGAATTCTGAATTGAGAATTGCGTCTTCCAGTAAAAGACGAAAAGCAGCTGAATATCATGTAAGTCGTGATTCGTGAATTTTACACCTGGCTTGCGATTTCTACAATTATCTTTCCTAAAGGTGTTTTATTGCTACCTTTGAACAAGCAGTCGTGGCCGAGCGGTTAAGGCGATGGACTAGAAATCCATTGGGATCTTCCCGCGTAGGTTCGAATCCTACCGACTGCGAATGGTACTTTTTTTTCTTTATATATATATATATGGCACTGAAACTTTTAATACTTTGGTATTTTATCATTCAAATTTAAAAAGTATACGATTTCAAACTTATTTTAAATCACATTTTCAACATTCATACCATTTCTTTCTTTTTATTTTCTCGTATACAAAGTGTACAGAGAGCAAAATATCGAAATAGTCGAAAAATTCGAACTGGATATTTTATTGGATAAACAAGCTTCAGACATCTCGGAGTATGAAAAACAAATTTGAATGATTGCAGCTGTATGCCTATACATTTGTCTTGATTTGACCCGATAATTCAATAACGATTTGAACTAGAAACATGACATTTGTTATACGATTTTTACACAAAATTTGTAAATTTCTATGAAATTTTGAACAAAATTGATTCAGAACAAGTCTATCTAGTCCATTAACTACAAAACTAGCGCATTAACTGCAAAACAAAAAGAGCTAAATAAATAAAATTTGGTACGCAGATTTAAGATATCCAATGGGATTCCCGGGTTCAAGACCCGGTTTGGGCATGGTTGTTCTTCTGTGAGATGTGTGACTGTGCCCCCCTGTAAAAAGGGGCTGTGCAAGCAAAGGTTGTGAGTGTGTAGATAAGTCGTACTCTTGGCCCTAGTTGGCACTACTTCAAAAACAAGAGACGCTCCTTTTGGCTTAAATCTGCCGCTGTATCAAAGGGGGGCTTGTCCATGGCAAGTGTCATAAGTAACAACGATAGCAGATATCCAAAGTACAAGTGCTTGCCAAATTTGGAACCAAATGTGAAAAAAAGGTTAATCATTTGTCTTGTCTTTCATAATCCTCTCACGTGATTACTCAAAATCATAACAAGTCAAAATCATAATACTAAATCCGATAAATA
The DNA here is from genome assembly GCA_026289955.1 of Argiope argentata. Taxonomy (NCBI): domain Eukaryota; kingdom Metazoa; phylum Arthropoda; class Arachnida; order Araneae; family Araneidae; genus Argiope; species Argiope argentata. The sequence goes on from JAOUZG010017314.1 coordinate 4,746,581, forward strand.
TATCGATTTCGGTACATCATTTTGGTGCAAAAATCGTAATTCAGTGGCCAATTTCGGTTTTAATCGATTGGGAAAAAAGCTTGTAAAATAAAAATATGGTATTCTGCTTTTTCTATTTCTACTATTAGCTCACTCTCACCCTATAAACATATGTATCTTATTCAAATTTTCAATCGTTAATAAAATACTTTTTATTCATCCACTCAAGATAAAGTGATTTTTTAAAACTTGTGGCGCATAACGCAGAATTTAATGCAGTTTTTCCAAATATTGATTCATTAATTTTTTATTAAATAATTAAAAACGAACTTTCTCGCCAAAAAATTTTCATTTCCCTACTGCCAAATAAGTAACGAATTCATTGTCCCCCCCCACGCTAATGAGGTTAGGCTTAAGATGTTTTTGGCCGATTATTTCGAACGATTCTGTTTATTTCTTAATGTTTGATGCACTTAAAATGAAACTTTGTTGATTAATCGATTTTTCCCATTCATGTTGAAGCACTTTCGAATAAAAGGAAATTAAAATTTTCTAATTTATATTGCCCTACCCCAACGGGCGTAGAAAATTCCCGCATTTGTGTTGCCTCATTTGACATTGAATTTTCAAAGACAATTGAGTATGTTCTAATTGTGTTTTGAATCTGCTCTGATTTATTTTCAATGAATAGGAATTTGATTTTGTTTTGTCCAAGTATAATTTTTTGATCAATTATTTATATTAATTGTAATTATTAAAGTACATAAAACAAAATTTTTATTTGTTGACAAAATTAGGAATTGACTTAATTGTTTTTATATTACTTGCTGTCTATTAATAGACTAGGAATGCTCACAAATCAATCGCTTTCGTATCTATTGTTCGCCAGGTGTATTTATTATAACATACGAGAACATTTTAGGGAATCCACTCCGATTAATTTACCTCCCCCTTTCTTGAATTTGAAATATGTAAAAATGCACACAGGATAAGTGAGATAAAATTATTTCAATAAAGTTGTTCATTCAAATATTCATCAGAAAAACGTATTAACTCGGTAATAATAGGATGACAAATGCCAAAAATAAAATCGGTGAGTAAAAAATTCTTAAAGATTTGAAATATTATATATATATATATATATATATATATATATATATATATATATATATCGCCATTATTGTATTCGAAAGTTTTGTTCAGTTATGAATCGACACAGAAATTTTAAAATAAAGTTCTAAATTATATAATTTAAGTATTGAACAAACAATTTAAAAAATAAATCAATATTTAGAAATCAACAGTTTGTATGTAATAAGGAGTTATTAATGATTCAAGAGTTTCTATTTTAAAAAATTGAAGAAAAAAAAGGCTGACAGAAATGGAATACTTTGGTAAAACGATTCTATCTTTTTAATTTCATATTTTTATTTTTTTGTGAATTTTTAAATTTTTGAATTAGAATATTAAATTGGCAAAATTGGGCCCTTTCGTATTTACTGTTTCATCGTTTCCTCATCTTTTACCTTTAGTAAAGGTGTTTTATTGCCACCTCAGTACAAGCAGTCGTGGCCGAGTGGTTAAGGCGATGGACTAGAAATCCATTGGGATCTTCCCGCGTAGGTTCGAATCCTACCGACTGCGAATGATGTTTTTTTTTTAAAAAGATTTTCGTTCTTGGTGAATTATGTATTGTTTATGGAAAAAGCGCAAATCTTCCAAAAAACTACCCGCCGTTGGGTTTTTTTTTTTCAGGGAAGGGGAAAAAAAGAAGAGGGCAAATGAACTACTCTGGTACTGATTCTTCGTCGAAAACCCGATAATTAAAAAAATAAATAAAATTATAGAATGCTCATAACTTATTTTTCAATTAAAAAAATGAAAAAAAAAAAAAAAACTTGAAAAAATTTTGCAGAAAAGAGATAAAGAAAATTGTTACCGCTATCTAAAATCATTTTCTAAAGATAATTGAATGAAACTCTCAACCATTTTGTTCATTTATTTCGATGTCCCTTTTCGACGTGGCCCTGAAGTTATTTTTGATGCGTATCTCATGATTTTGAGCTGCAATCAGACGATGAGAATGATAGCTGAGTAGGATCACTCTTTTTAGTTTTTCGTATTTTATCACGGGAGGGGGGAGGATATTTGAATCGGATAAATTTAAAGAGGACCAAATTCCTTTACATTTAGCTTTTCCGACGAAATCGGCTTCCGGAGGTGGAACTCTTTAGCTCCGAAGTCGAAACTTACCCATCATGCCACTGTGGAATGTTTTCTTGACTAGTACATCTGAATTTTAAAATATGTCACTGAAACCAGATAATAAGTTTCGAAACTTTAAAAGTAATATAGTTTCCAGTTGGAAAAAATTGTTTGTGATATGAAGAATTATATTTTTAAACCAATAAATCTTTTCTTGACAAGTAGAAAGTGCTTGTTTTTATGTAATCTTCAGTCCTTATTAGTTTTATTTTGTAAAATATTCCTCACAAGCTTATACTTTAAATTAAAAAAAAAAAGTTATATTCTTTTGAGAGCAAGATTGACCAAGTTATTAAATTCCAAATTTCAACATTTTAAGCCAATCAGTCGCCATACAGAGGATGCGACTTGTCTTGATTGGAGTACATCTCGAGTCGGATTAAAAGTTCTAAAATGTCTAAAAAAATGAAATTCAAATACAGAACTTGACCAGCATTGATTGAGGGGCAATGGGCAATGTTCGTTTCTTTCATGAAATGTTAATATTTCAAGAATGTTTTATTACACATGACTAAAAGGTTCTAGTTAAAATATAAACTTATGAAAATCTTGATTTTTTCAGTAGTTGATAATTATTGACTCCAATTACATAAACTATTTTAATGTCAATTAGATTACTGCTCCATAGAAGTATTTTTTAATGGTTAAAAAAATAGTAATTGATGCACGATTAAAGAGGATATTCTTAATATTCGGTGATAAAATTTATCTTTTCCATGGAATAATTTTTGTTTTTTCATTCTTAATCAGTTAATGGTTTTGACCGCATCGGCAAATGCATACCTAAATTGCGTTGCAAAAAATTAGCAATTACTGTTCTTCGTCAGACACAGAATTTGGGTAAAATAAAATTATAGTTTAATGAAATAGCTTTTATTATCATGTCAGAACATGATTTTATTTTGGGAATGAGAGTTGTGGCATTAACAAAAATGCGTAAACGAAAAAAATAAAAAATAAAAATAGAGTAGGCGACAAATTGAAATTTTATTATCTGCACGAGCATCCCACAAAATCAGCTTTTAATAACATGTTGCCATTGCATTTGCAAAAGCTCTGATAAAAAAAAGTTTAGGACTACAGCAAATAAAACATAGAAGAATGTCATTTTGAACACGTGATTATATGAAACGAAATAAAGAGGAAATGTGTTATTTTTTTAAACAATAAATGCGTTTTTATGCGTAAAGGATTTTTGTATCGTTTGCAAAACAAAAGTGACTTATCCGATGATACAATTAAAACGAATAAAAATATAATTTAACTCTGAAGAGTACGTGGTGCTTGACCGTTCAAGAAATGATGTTCTAACACGATACATTGAAATATACATAGCAGATTTCACTTTAATCTTTTTTTATTTCGTTAATCAGATTTATTTTTTTAAACTTAAAATAACATCTTTTTTTACATGTGAATGAAAATAAACCTAAAAACTAATTTATTATTTTAATTTGCCGTTAGATAATAGCTTTGAGCAAAGCATAGTATAACGCATAACAATATATAATTCGTTTAATTGGCCTCAATATTTCGACTTGACCACAATATATTATAAACACCTTGAAATTTACGAAGATATGTGAATTTTTACTAAAATTGTAATTTAAACTGAAATTGGGTCACGGAGGCTCGATGTTAGGGTCGCTCATGAGCCGTAGGGTATCCAGGTTCGAGACCCGATTTCCTTGAAGAACCGTAGTGTCGTCCTCATCATCTGACCATAGTTCAAAATAGTTCTGGTATTGCTTTATAACGGGGCGTTAATATAACTAAATTAAACTAAACTCAAACTGCAAATTATCCCCACTAATTACTCCTGACGAACAAATTTGTCACAATGCAAAATGTTGAATTTTTTCCATGATGATTATACTCGTAAATTACAGTTAACTGGTTAAGGCAGCTATTTTCACTTCCGCATTTTTATTTAAAACAGTTCAATTTTATAACATCATTTTTAAAACTGCTTTCTAATACTCAAGTCATGTCTTTTTTCTCAAGACAAATACATAAAAATATTTAAATACGATTTAGTTAGTGTAATAATAGGAAGAAAGTTATTAGGAAAAAAATTCTTAGAAAAAAAATTATCTTTTTATGTTTATGTTTCGGATACCAACAGATAGAAAACATATTTTCTTGTCATTTAGGGGAATGTTTATTTTCGAGGTGATTTGTTTTGAGAACGTAATTGTTTTCTATATTCTCCATATTTAATAAAAGGAAAGAGAGAGAGAGAAAAAAGTTTACCTTTTCTCAATGTTCTATTTGCGAAAGAAAAAAAAAAGGGAAGGGAAATAGGAAAGAATTTGTTTTCAAGTAATATAATATATCATGAAAATATTTGAGAAAGAGAACTATAACAAATAAATATACAGCATTTGTTAAAAACAACTTTAAACAATGAGGTTCCTTCACGGTGTTTTATTCGAAGAAAAAAAAAATTCAAAATAGGCGAGAATTTTCTCACTGCCTTAAAGTTTTTTATATATATATTCCTTTTTTTCTTTTCTCATCCAGTTTATAAAATGTTTGTTATTTTAACTTATATACAGGTCTAAAAAAAAAGTACAATAACAGAGAAGTTTCTTCAACATTTTCCGGCGCAATAATGTTTTCGGTTTGCGCGAATATCTTTCTTTCCTTCGATTCATTTGTTTTTGTCAATATGAAAACATTCGCGGACGGCAAAACAGAACTTCTTGTTTGGCTTTGGAATTTCAAGAAATGGTGCGTTGCCTTTTCCAATGAACTGGAAGTTTCAGAAAGCCCAATCAAAAAAAAAATAATAATAATGGATGAAAGAATAAAAATAATATTCCGGATCCTCACACGCATCTAAATTGAGATATTAAAGAATAATAAGAGGTCACATTAGGATTTTATGTTTTGGTACTGAATTCTTAATGGCTGCAATTTTTATGGCAATTTATATTCATGTATTTATTAATAAAGAAAAACGAAGTAATGCATTGTTTATAAGTTGCTTTCATTTATACGATTCATTTATTTCAATCGTAATCGTTGAAATGATTGGATGTTTCATTTATACAATGAATTGCATAAAGTTTATATATCTTTTACGGCTTTGAAGAAAATAGAAATCTTTTGAAAGCATAAATCGTTTTCAATAAATATGACTGCTGTAATATAAATACGGTGACTGTTGAATTCATTAGAATTGAGGCACTAATAGAAGAAAAATTATGTCGCACTAATTTAAGTCATAGGAAGATTTTTATTCTATCTTTCTTTAAAAATATAATGGACTTCGCAAAGAACATCATAATTTATTTATTTTTATTTTCATCGTAAACTGTAACCTTAACATCGTAACTTTAACGCGATTTTTAATGCTATATTTTAATATATAAAACTATCAGCACATCAGAAAACTATAAAATATATCTAATTAGTACGTACATAAGAAATATAAGAAAGGTAGGATTTTTCTCAACGTTTGGAATAATTGCTTACTTTTAAATTTAATTATATTTCAATAATATACAGTAATATGCTCTTATTATCTTAATTTTTTCAATTAATACTTTCAAATGAATTTCCTATAATGGCATTAAATTTGAATTTATCAATATAATTTTCAATCTAATTTTTTATCTTTTAACCCTCTGCATTCTGAAAAATAATTAGATGCAAAATTATTCACCTAATACAAAGATTTGTTAATAGCTATGAAAAATAAATATACATAATTCTTTTAAGTCAAATTTCTTTAAAAAATTAATCTACATTTTTTAATCGTTTTGTAAGCGTTTTTAACAATTAAATTTGAAAATTAAATAATTAAAACGTCAAAATGATGCATGATCTTGAATAGTGAGTCAGAGGCATTATCGGAGAGCAAAGGCTTAATTTCTACGTCAGTTTCTCGAAATATTATATGCTAATATAGCGATTCACATTTTTGTTAAAATCCAAGGAAATTACTTGTGAATAGCTTTTATCTATCCATTGAGTACGAAAATATTCATATCCAGAAAAGTAAAATTTCTTGCTTGTCTTGAAATTAAAAAAAAATTTAACTGTCTTTTTAAATGAATTATGAATTTCTTAAAGTCGATTCGCCGTTTTAATTAGCTCGTAGCAATTTGATTTAAAGAAAAAAAAATATTTCCCAAAATTTCATTCATGTAAACGTAAATATTTATGAATGACGGGGAGAACATAATGAAGTTGGAAATGTGAGTTCATTTAATATTTTTAATGCAAATTACACAATACTTCACATTTATCCTTGTCGCCATTATGTTATAGCTATCAGTCAGTTCACAAGGATTAGGGTTTCTATTAGAACTCTTATGCCTAGTGTTTCAATGCTCGAATGCTCCCTTAACTTACTTTAAAAGCATCGAATTATTATATAATACATAAAGTCATTTTATTTTAATAATCTTACACCTGATATATTTACTGCGAACTTGAATTTTTCTCATGGAATCAAATTCCATGGGATAATAATGTTATCTTTATTAATAACAAAGATGAATGTTTGTGTGTGTTGGAGTTCTACTGACTGAATTATTTGACTTAAAACAATCAAATTTGGTACATATATACCTTGGAAAATTAAAACGTATGACACTGGTTGATTTTTTTGAAATTTGGATAAATTAAAAATTAAGGAAGTTTTCGACGTTTTTAAGCGGTAACTTCTGAAAACATTATTACACAAAAATGAATTTACATCTTCCCAAAATGTAAAACGATGAAAATTTAATGAAGTAAGTTTTGCAAACTCTTCTTACATATTTTTAGCACAATTTCGAACAGTAGAATATTCAGAAATTTAAAAAATTATCATTGCTTCGTCAAATATTTAATCACATGATTTTTTTTCATTGTTGAAGTATAAAGAAGGATTTTGTTTTATATCTGTGTCATTCATAAGAGGAATTAAAAAAAATATGGAAGCTACAATACCACGGATTTTAGAAGATGTATTAATCAAATATTTACGTTTTTAATAATGTTATGATATAATAATCTTTATTAGAAAAGTTTATATACACAAGGTAAAAAGCCTGTAAAACGAAATGACATGACTTCAATATCTGAAATTTCGTTGGAAGCATGGATTTTAAATTATATCTAAATGATTTAACTGAGATAAAATATAACTAATATTCCCGGGGAATCAGTTTATCGCGAAAAGCGACAAATTATATAATAATCAATGGGAAAGAAAGAATATATTATTATTTTTATTTTTTTCACCAGTCAATCAAAATCAGACGATTCAATATTTAATTAATTATGTTTGAATGTCATAACAACAATAAAAAAATCAAAATATTTGAAGAGCTCAAAAACATACAATAATAAAAGTTTAGCCATAATTAATATAATAAAGAAAATTGCTAAGTATTCATTAAAATTATATTATATTATTGATATAGTTAATATTCCAATTTATTTTTATAAAGTATTTTTATTAGCACTTCACCTTCTACAATGTTTGTTAGAATGTCGAGGTTCTTCAAAAAAATATTTCCTCTTTTTTGTACTCTTAAAATATAAATAAAAAACCCGCAAAAGACTTTATTTTTTAATAATTTTTCTATTAAACCGGAAAATCAAAATTCAGAGTTATTTTATCGAATCTCTTTTCATTTCAATTTTTATTAGAATAAAATAACTTTTGATAATAAATTATCTCTTGAAGAAACAAAATTATTTTTGGGGAATTAAAGTACCGTACTTTAGAAAACAAATAAAAGCCGAATAGAGTGTCGTAACCGAAACAAAAAATGAGAATCAAAATTAAATTAGGAAAATTATTAGAATGTGAAAGAAAAAGTATAAATTTCGGCAGTTTGTATTGCTTTCTACTAATAATGAAATTAAAACATAAGAATATCTTTTAACTCTACGATCCTAGACGTAGCAAATTTGATACATATATACTTTGGAGTTCGATAATATGCGCCTTAAGATTATTTCTTTCAAACCTTAATTAAAATTTATCTAAAATTTTCGTATTTTTATATGAATAGTTTTCGAAAAAATCATGAAAAAGAAACACTTTTTCATCAGTTAATAATTTAAAAACTATATCTTCAATAATGTCAAATTAGGTGTCGCTAATGCATTTTTACTTAATTTTTTTATAAAAAAAGCTTATTTTTATGATTTGATGGATGAAATGCTTCTACAGATATTAAACAGCAAATTTTGCTTATCCATAGCTGAAACCTATAAATATTTTTGATTTGTAACTTAATTTGTAAAATGCTATACATTTTCTTTACTTTTGCACATTCAGAGCCAATGTCAAAATAAATTCTTATTTCTTATCTAGCTTTTGAGATTTTTTTTATATGCAAGTAAATCTATATTACATATTAAGTAACACATCGAATATATTGAGTAATTTCAGTTTCTGTTTCTTTAATTTTTTAGGAGAATGTTTTAGTTTCTATAATAGATGTAACAATACTGAATTAAAATAATGCTGCTCAAATAATTCACAAGTTGAATCTTAAAATATTTTATCGTGTAAACCCAGAATTTCAAGTAACGCCATATGGATTTAATTAGAATTAAATACAATTCTACATCAGCCGCCATTTTGAAACTAGACCAATGAACTAACTAGAAGATAGCAAGTAATATAAAAAACAATTTTTTAAAAATTAATTCCTACTTTGGATATTTGGAAAAATTTAGGAAGGTAGAAAAAAATTAATTTTTGTTACTTTTTATTAAATAATTACAATTGTTTTTCTAGTTCCACTTTACAACGGAAGGAGGGTTGCAGTAACTTCTGAGGGTGTGGACCCATTAGCATTCGAATAACGATCACCTTTGACTACGTATCCCTAATGGCATAACTCTCGACTTAGAGAACTTAGCGACCAGATTCGAACTCGCAGCCCAAGAGATACGAATCCAACGCTTTACCAACCAGGCTATCCCGAACTAACAATTACAATTACTATAGAGGCGAGAAAATTAGTTTTCAATGAATAAATAAAAAGTTAAGGAAATAATATTTGAAAAAACTGTATTAACATCAAATGTCATCTAATACAAGTTAAAAAATTACTTGAACTTGATTGGATGAATAAAAAGTATTATATTAACGACTGAAAATTTGAACAAAATATATATAAGGAGAGTGTGAACTAATAGTAGGGATTGAAAAATCATTATTTGATTGTCTTTCAATTGAATATTTCTAAGGCCTTAAAATATTTAACTTCGCTTTAAATCTTATTAAAAGTAAAGCAAAATCAATTTTATTCCAATCACTTTCGTTTACATAAATAATTTTTCCAGAACAAGTTCATACGTCAAAAAAGTAAAGGATGAAAAAGAAATCAAGCTAATATCTTTCTATGATGAAAAAGAAATCACGTTAATATCTTTCTTATCAATTGTTTTCATCATTCATCTGGAAGGGGAACTCAATGTAAAAGCAATGTTAGCTTTTTCAACTTTCTACTCAAGAAAGAGTTTAAAAATTTCACGATGATGTAGTTATTCCCTGCTTTCCCTCTACTTTATTCGTCCGCAATCAACTCTTAGCTCTACTCTACATCCCCCGACACTTCCCGACTTTTCGGAAACCCCTCCATTGGCTGGATAAAAGTGCTCTTCGCACCTGTCATTCATATGCAAATGCGACCACCCTTGCCGACAGCCTAATTAATTAAGCCACGTTCATTAAGTGCCTCAAGAACAGCTCATTACGTTCTGCGAAACCCCCTCACATTGGTGGCCAATTACCTCGCGATCCCCACACGCGGTGGAAGGGGAAAGGGGGAGAAAGTAACTACCCCCTTCCTACCCTTCTCGACCCGCTAAGGAGGGAAGAATTTTACGGAATTCGAAAAGAGATAGTCCCTTCTGAATCAAAATGTTTCAAGGTCTTTGCGAAAACTCGCGAGGAATTCCTTCTGCTAGGGGGATTTTTCTGCGTGTTGCATTTCCGGTAAATTGAGCAGTTGGGTAGTGTGGTTTATATGAATGGCTTGGAAGCAGGGTCTTTTGAGTGACAGGTTATGAGGTAATCTGAGAGGAGCCATTTTTAACACTTAGATGAAATTTTAATTAGTTGAGAGCGTAACGGAAAAATCTAAATTTTCATATAATATTTAAGGGATTTTTAGGGAAATGCAGAATATGGCATTGAATTTCAATTGTTTCATTTATTTTTTATTTTTCATCGAGCGGGAAAAGAATGGAAATGTTCGAAAAAATAAAAATTCACATTTGAATACCGAATGCGTTTTGATATTTACTGTAAAATCTCTATTATCCGCCATTTTTCCTTCGAAACGTTTAACAAATTTCAATCGTTCGCAAACAAAAACGAAGTTGGACAAACATACATGAGAGAGTAATATCGATTTTTTTTTTCACTTTTTCATATATGGAATTAATTATGCAAAGGAAAAGTATTGTAATCTTCCAAAAAATTGATCAAGAAATTTTGATCAATTTCCGTCTTACATCTTCCCGAATCCGAAAAACTCATTTTTGGAATTCCGTCAGTCCGTCTGTCTGTCTGTCGCTTTGCTTCTCCGTGAACATGATAACATTAGAATGTTTTATGCGTTCAAGAGACAAATTAGTTTCACTAAACGGCCTCTATGCCAAATTTTGAACGGAATCCATTTACAAAACGTCTATTTTCTTTCAAACCGAGTGCAAGTGAATAAAATTATTACTACACGTTAAGAACTAGATGCATAACATTTTGAATATTTTTAATGTTTAACATATGGATTCATTTCAAATTTCGTACCAAATCCTTCTATGGGTAGACTGTCCGTTGGTCTATGCGATTGAACATATGTAAATGTAATTAATACCTTAACACTTAGTAGCCTGATTTACGAGAGTGATTTATTTTTAATATTACTGTGTTTGCTTGAGGGTCTAGATGAAGGAAAAAAGAGCTAAAAAAAATCACAATATTTATTTTACATATTTATTTAGAAAAAAAAACAGGTATCAATTTTGATACTTCAGGCATTAACGCCATAAAGAAATCAGATATACCTATGCATGAAATAATCCGAAACATTGATTGTTTTTATTATCGCAAGTATTTATATTCTTCAGAATAAGAAAATATATCAAATTTGTATTCAACAAAACTTTTAGTAAAATGTGTTTACTTGTTCACTTTTGCCGCGCGAGTAATATGTCATAGATAAAATAAAACAATAATGACGTTTGATTTTTTTAAAATTTCGTTGGAAAGAATATTATACAACAGTAAAATACGTACAGCCAACCTATAAAAAAAATAATAGTAATGTGAACATTCGGTTTAAAAGATTGGTATCAAAATTGAAACTCTAGGTTATTATGGGTTAAAAACACAATTACTTAAGTAAATAAAATTCTATATGTAACGCTGTATTGTATGATAAAAAATGTTATGATCATCATTAAGTGGTAAATGAAAAAGTTCCTTGACATTGAATGTAAAATACGTTACACCATTTCCACCGTAATAGGTATTTTCACATATTTTGAATTAGGAAGTTTTGTATAAAAAAGTGAACTGGTTACGAACAATGTGCATTTACATTTTAGAAAATCGGGACATTTACCCATGCCAGATTAAGCCATAAGAAATATATAAACACAACGAACAACACATGCCTATGTAGCAAGTGAAGGTCGCGGTACGAACCTGCGACGTTTAAGCCAGTAGCCGAGCGATATACCGTTCGAGTAAAAGGGACCCTTCAGCTCGAAGGATATTATGTAGCTTATAAGGCTG
>JAOUZG010017314.1:4759154-4777571 GCA_026289955.1 Argiope argentata
GTGTGTGTGTGTGTGTGTGTGTGTGTGTGTGTGTGTGTGTGTGTGTCGTCAGTAAATATAAACTTACTTAATACAAATGTCCTTCAAGATACATATTATTATCCAATAATAAAGTGCAGCAATTTTTTCTATTATAAAATATAAGAGAAAAATAGAGCAAAAAGTGAAATAATAGATGAGAAGTTTAAATGTTGCATTAAATGACCTTTTAAAATTCTCCAAGAGATTTTTTTTAACGAAAACTTTCAAAATGTAGTTATTTTGATTTGTTTTTTTTTTCTTTTTGATTTTCTTTTTAAACATGTTATAACTTGTAGTTTCATTTCAATGGATGTTTGTGTTAAGAATCGTTCTGAAGAACACAAATTAAAAGTTCTGATTTTTTCTAATTTTTATATAGTTTATTTTTTGAAAGAAATTCTGCATTCAGTGAAAACATTTGCATAATTTGATGAGCTCATGGTACTAAAAAGAAATGTTGTTTTTAAAATTTTTCGAATAATTTTTCAACAACTAAAATATTTCTGTAATTGTCTGTATTTTTTTATTACGGAAAATTCTAAAGAAAAATAATCATGTTTTTAGTTACGTAATAATGAATAATTAAAAAATCGTAAAATCGTTCGTATGAATAAATAAACTGAGTTATAGTTATTTAACCTAAAACAGAACCTTAAATTATATTAAGAACCTTAAATTATATCATGAAACAATTATTGAAATCATATTTGTAAATGCCACAATTTTCTGATATAACATTAATTAATCTATTACTTATTTGATTGTACATAGATTAGAAGACATCATTATATTGTTTTCTCTCAGTATTGTTCTAGTTGACTTGAGTTTTAAAAATAAAAATAATTTAATTGATAGCTTTGAAAAATTAAAAGGAATTATGTTTGGTTTTTTAATGATTATAATATGTATTGTTTACAAATTTTTCAGAATGTTATTTTTAAATATTGAGTATATCATAAATATAGATTTAGAAAACAATGGAAATCCAGTCCAAAAAAAATATCAAAATTATCCTTTAGTTCCTGAAACAATTATTAAATATTTTCGGGCAATTAACATTGCAAAATTTCAAAATAGCCAAAGTTATTTCGTTTATGCATGAGTTGTGAAATTTATTTTAGAGCCAAATTAGTCATTATCAATGGAATTTGTATTGGATTGCTCAAATGAATTTCGTTTGAATTTAAATATTTATAAGAAATAATAATAAAAATTAAAAAATCAATTTTGGTTTCAAGAATTCTGAATCAATACCAGCTGCTTTCAAAAATAAAATTTCTTTTTACTTTAATTGCTCTTTTGGTTAGGTCGATTATTTAGATCACATATGTTGAAATCCTGCGTTAAGAATTTAGCGCATAAATCGCGTTCGTTAAAAACAAATATTTTGTTGAAATCACATTAGCTTGAACTCTACTGTTTTTGTTTTTTATTAATTATATTGGGAAATAGAATTTTATTATTTAATAGGTTGTCTAATTAGGAACTAATTTTATTTTCTTATCTAGAAAATAAGAAATAACCAATAAGTAAAATTAATAATAAGTAAAAAAGAAGTTAATAATAAGTAAAATAGCCAATAAATAAGTTCTTCAATCTTCTCTTGGGTTTTGGCCGATGGTATTGATTAATTTCTTTTTGCATGTTCCTTCTGCAATACATTTCTTCTTAAGGAACCATTTTGGTTTAAGAATTTATAAACAAAGAATTTCTGTTGAAGCTTGAAAAAGTTTTTAAATTTTCCATGTATTGTGTAATTACTATTTATTGTGCCAGGACTTAAAATAGTATTTTTTCTTTAATTAATATTAAAATAGAGATTATAATTAATTAAGTGCTGTTATTTATTGGATTAGATTTATTTAAATTATATTCTGAGTGCTTTTAATAAAATGTTTGATATATATTGCTGTACTTGTTTTACATTTATCGACGGGGGCAAATGCCTTCGTGTTTAGGGCTTCTGTGCATCTGAACATCTTGATAATATATATATATATATTTCGAGTTTAACATCTTCGCTTTTATTCTTTTATAAATGATGGCTCTTATATCCGACAATTTTAAACTAAATTTTTGTTAACAAAATCATGAAACTTTATCATACACAGAGTCGCTCTAGGGACAAATAATAAATTTTAACAAATGATTGCTTCTTTTTTCGAATCTGTGTGATCACACTGCTTTTCTATTTGAGTTTTTATAAGAAATTGTATGCATTTTAGAGTAAAATAATTTTTATATTAAAACAAATTAGAAGAGCAATTTTAATTAGAAATAATGTGAATAGTTTTGCTGAAGGTATCTATTGATGGTTCATTTTGAAATAAGAGTTATAATGGACTGAAGTTTCTTTCGAATATATAATTTGTAAGGACATTATATCCATTATTTGTGTTGATTTTGAGTTAATGTAAATAATTTTCGTCTCATTTATGAACGCAATAAGTATGTAAGACAGTCAAAAACTATTTACACTTTTGTCATTATTTTTAACATTGTGTGTATTTATTTCTATTGTAGTTTAGTTTGCTATTATACCATTCTTATATTGCTATGATTATCGGAATTCTTCAATTATTTTTTTAACATACAGGAACATAATGTTTTGGTTAGGACGTTTTGATGTCACCGAAATTTACAGGCAAAAAATATGTTGACCTGCTTTTACCAGTATTGCATTATTATTATGTATGCTTCTTTGACAGCAGATGCGTTTTTAAAAGGCTGACCTGCTTTTATCACTATTACTTTAATTATTATACATGCTTCTTTGATCACAGATGCATTTTTAAAAGGCTGACGAAGAACTATGGCATCATAGCTATTATTTCATCTCATTTTTAATCGGTCGAACATCAAAACTTTGTTTGCCAGCTAGAAAAATTGAAAATGAAAGTTTAAAAAAATTATATATATAAAGAGAGAGGGGGGATTGAGATCGATAGAGAAGTCTCGTGATTGTTTCAAACCTGTTTAAATTGGTTAAGAACTTTATTTAAGACAATTAATGACTTTAAAATGATGATTTTCTCTCATTTTAACTCGAAATTTACAATCCTGGATTTCATTTTAAATTTTATCGCATCGGAACATATTATCTTGGATATGAGGTTTTCTGGACTCGACAAAAATTCATAGGCGAGAAATAAAAATTTTATTATCTGCACAACTTTTTATTATAGCATCTCAAAAAACCAGCTTTTAATAACACGTTGCAATCACCTTTACAGTAGCTCTGATTTAAAAAAAATAAATTAATGACTACAGCAAATAAAACCAAGAAAAATGTCATTTTGAGCACGTAATTATATGAAATGAAATAAATAGAAAATGCGATATTTTTTTAAACAGTAAATGCTAGACAAATAACGCGTTTCTCGGCGTTTTTTTCCTTGGATACATAAGCAAACTTGACATTGACGGAAGTTATTTTGTGTGTGTTTATCTTGTTAGAACACGTTGTTGTTTTTGGGACGAGGTTTTTGAGATCAACAAAAATCCGTTGACGAAAAATAAAAATTTTATTATCTGCACGAGCATCTCGAAAAATCAGTTTCCAATAACACGTTGTCATTGCATTTACAAAAGCTCTGATTTTAAAAAAAATTAATGACTACGGCCAATAAAACCTAGAAAAATGCAATTTTGAGCACGTTATTACATGAAATGAAATAAATAGGTAACGTGATATATATTTTAAAACAATAAATGCGAGAGAAAGTTTTTTTTGGAATACTAAAGTGACTCATTCAATGAAGCAATCAAATTGAATAAAAATATAATTTGACTTGCACGAGCATGTGGGGCTTGGCCGATCAAGAAATGATGTTCTGACACGATACATTGAAATATGAATAGCAGATTTCATTTTTATCTTTTATAATTTTTGTCTTTTATTTTACTTTTCAGATTTTTTTACTAATCTTGGATCTTAATGAAATAGAATCGACGAAAAGTATACTAAAACGAGACGGTAAACAACGGCCACAGCATTAGAAATTTACTATAAAAAGAAAACAAGAAGCAATAATTTTATTACTTCGGTCGCAAAGAAACAAGTGTTGAAATTCATCTCAGACTATTAACTCAATATGGAGAAACTTCACTATCAAGTAAAATTTTATTTTTGTGGATCTAGAAAGGTGCAAAAATAAATGTAACGTTTATAGAAATGCTGTGGGACAATCATCCACTTCCGCTACAATTCACAAGCTGGAGGGCAAAGGCAGATTTCTTTACATCTATCTGGCAATAATAAATTGTTGATGTTAGAAACATTCAAAATTGGGAATTGAAAATCCCTTTTTAGCCCTTAATATCTAAGATATTGTAGTTATTGAAAAACTTTAAATACCTAAGTTATTTGTATTAATGAGGTGCTAATTTGTCTAATTGGGTTTATTTTTCACTCTTCAATATTAAGAAAGTTATAGTGAAATGGAACTTTCAATCCGCTCTCCACCATTTTCACCTCTTTTGTGCTAGAGGGACCACTTACGAACTCACTCGAGGTTTTTATATTCCTAATAACATATCCAAACCATTTAAAATCCACCCGAAATTACTCTAGTTAACCCTTTCACAAGATAACAAGACAAAGAGTTATACGCATATGTATTAAATTGTGAAAGAAGGACAGTTTTGAATTCTAGGTGGTAGTAGTAGCATAAAGTGGTTCATAGTAGCATAAAAATATTTTAGTCTAGACTCATTTGATTTTTTTTAATAATTGCTTTTAATTATACAAAGAAGTAACATGTTAATAAAAATTGAATTTAAATAAGCCATAACACATATATGAATGTGAGTTCAGCAACTAAAACAATGCATTTTTCTTAAAATACGCTTAGAAAACTTTATTTAAATTTGAAAAAAAAAATTATGGAAATATAACTCATGATTGAAAAGCTAATATCTCAAACTTGCTAACTATCAAATCTATTTTCTCAAATTTTAAAGTAGCGTGAAGTGACTTTTGCGATATACTTCAAAAATATGCGCTAAATGCATCTCCTTTTAATCTCCTTTAAAAAATGTCAATTAATTAGTAATCTAATAAAAATCTTGTAAAATTTTAGTTTTGTATTCCAAGAAATAACTATAGACTATAAGTTTGTTGGTTCTATTTGCTATTTAGTGCATTTTATACTCTTAAAAAAATGTGTAATGTAATTTACAGATAATATGGGAGCTTATAAATACTATTTAAATAAACTGCTAGTGTTATTAATATTAGAGTTAAATAGCGTAAGATTTTTTCAATAACATTTTGGGAAAATAGTTATATCGCACAATATACGTTTAGGTAATAATTACAGAATATATCATTTCATCTGGCTATAGACATAATTAAGAATCGATCAAAAAACGAATGAATTGATGTTGTTACCAATTTACAGTGGGAAAACCCATATGTTTTCTATAGTAGCATTTTCTAATATAGTTTCTTATATAGCTTTGTTGTTAAGTGTAAAAATTATTTATAAGCATCAGAAAATGTTTCATATTATCAGTTAATCTCATTGTGAAATCCTATTTAGAGTCAAATTAATAATAAATGCTCGTGTTAACACTTTATTGAATTCTCTCATATGAAAATAATATCTAGATATGTAAATAAGTCGTCTCGAATAATAATAAAAAAGAATGAATTTTGTATACCAAAGCCAATAACCTGCCGATATCATTCCATCTGAACTCAAAATTTGTTCTACTCTATACTTCCGAGATTGACATTTCCTTATATTTTTTCATTTTTTTACAGTGTAATGAATGTTCAAATTATTCTGCTCTATAACTCTCCTTAAACTACAGGGGGACTCTGCACTTCACTTTTAAAGTTGTTTATGAGACAAAAACAATCAAACTCGGTAGGACCAATAAAAAAAAATAATTGAATGGATAATTCAGAGCAATTATAATTTCAATATAGTCCATAGCTTGATCAATTTCAATAGATATATTATACCCAATATTTATAAAATCATGGCACTAACTTTACGTATTATTAAAGCATTTTTGACTTGGAATAAAGAGTAAAAAAATTATAGAAGACGAATTAAAGTATTAAATAAAATACACAAAATATATTTAATTTAATTTTACTTTCCCAAAATTACTTTATTGAATTATTAATGAGTGTAATCTCTTTGAAGTGGTAATAAGTTATGCAAGATTAATTTAATTTTCTATTATCCACATAACTTATTTTTGGAATTGGAAAGAAATGGATTCAAAATTTATTATTTCACAAAATGTAATCAGCAGACGATTTTATACTTTTCCAGAGATGCCATCTGTCAATTTTAATATTTTTTATGTACATCAACAAAATATATGGTTCTTTACAAATATATTTTAATTTATTATTCAGTAACATAAATTTAAAGCTGTTGAAAATTTTCATAGTTTAGGAACTTTATCGTTTTTCGAATTTAGAAAATGTTCAGCTGAAATAAATTATCCTTTTATCACGATTTTAAAAATGATCTTTGTCGCTATTTTTGGTTTTAAAGTAGTCGTTTCCTCTTTTTATATTTAACTTTACATTCATTTAAAGGAAACAGAATTTTTATTGCAGCTGAATGGAATTCCAATAAAACACGTTATGCTATACAAATATATTTTAATTTATTATTTAGTAACATAGATTTAAAGCTGTAGAAAGTTTTCATAGTTCAGAAACTTTATCGCTTTTCAAAATTAAAAAAATTTTAAGCTGAAATGATCCTTTTACCACGATTTTAAAAATGATCTTTGTTGTCATTTTTCGTTTAAAAGTAGCCATTTCCTTTTCTTATATTTAACTTTATATTCATTTAAAGAAAATAGAATTTTTATAGTAGCTGAATAGAATTCCAATAAGTCACGTAATGCTATAATTCAATTTTTTTAAATTTTGAATAATAATAATTGTTAATATTCGTCTTAAAGTTATCCGATGAATCGTGTGAATATCATTTAATAACAAAAAACCCCCCTTCAAAACCACAATTTTAAATCCAAGTTTAAAATCAAGTGTATTCCAAAAGTAGCCAAGGGTTCAAACCCCCAAGAAAACCACTGCTCAACTTCAAAAAACATCTGACGCACTGTATTACAAAACGTCCAGATCAGAAACAAAGAGTCAGTTACTAATTCTCTGCTAAAAGTCAGTTAAATCTAAGTTTAAAATCAAGTGAATTCCAAAAGTAGCCAAGGGTTCACAGCACCAAGAAATACACTGCTCAACTTCAAAAAACATCTGACATACTGTATTACAAGAACACATAAACGTCCAGATCAGGAACAAAAAGTCAGTTACTAATTCTCTGCTAAAAGTCAGTTGAATCTAAGTTTAAAATCAAGCGTATTCCAAAAGCAGCCAAGGGTTCAAACAACCATGAATTACACTGTTCAACTTCAAAAAACATCTGACATACTGTGTTACAAGAACACAGAAACGTCCAGATCAGAAACAAAAAGCCAGTTACTAATTCTCTACTAAAAGTCAGTTGAATCTAAGTTTAAAATCAAGCGTATTCCAAAAGTAGCCAAGGGTTCAAACCACCATGAAATACACTGCTCAACTTCAAAAAACATCTGACATACTGTGTTACAAGAACACAGAAACGTCCAGATCAGAAACAAAAAGTCAGTTACTTCTGACATGCCATACAGCGTTCAATTTTAAAGAAAAAACATGTTAAGCTTCTCAAGGAAAACTGAGAACGATGCGGAACAAAATTTCTCCCAATACAAGTGAAAGCAAAGTGCCCCTATCTCTTCTAACACATTTGTTTATAAGGGAAGGTATGCTAAAACAATGCAGGGAAGAAACCCCACCTCGATGGAAATAATCTCTGAATTTTTTTTTCAGGTTTTGATACAACATTCCCATCCATGTTGTGAAAGGTTTTTCGCTCCCCTTACTGGAAGTTTGAGCCAGTCATTTTCCATTAACTCTCGTTCCCAGATGAGGTTTGGGGTAGTGTGCAGTAACTCAAGGTAAAGTATTTTAGATCCACGCCCAAACATTTTTCACGGGGAAGCGTTGCCTCCTGGGAGATATTTCCCCCTCCAGAATTTTTCACAAATTTCTTTTGAGTTCCGGGGATGTTTTTGCACTTTATTTAGCACTTCTTTTTTTGTTACCTGTTCTTTTCCTGTTTTTTGTAATTTTCTCGAGAATTAATAGAAGTGCCACTAATTTAGTCTCGTAGGCACCAAGTATTGATTTAGATTGCTTCAAAAAAAATGGAGGGTGGGTAGAACTTGTTAAAAGAACCTGCAGTTTTTTTGCTTGCTCTAATAGAAACACTGTTTCTATTGATATCTTTTGCCTATAGAAAATAAAGTTTCCAAACATTAAACTTGCATGTCAAGCAAGGGAACATGTTTATGTTTCAAAAAGATTAAAAAGTTGGATACCACAATTACCACATTAAAAAAAAGTCTCAATTCCTTTTCATTTCTGTTGTTGTTACTAATGGCACTTGCCATTGGACAGGACCCCCCCCTCTGATACAGCAGTAGATTTAAGCCTAAAGAAGCGTCTCTTGTTTTTGAAGTAGCGCCAACTAGTACCAAGAGTACGATTTAGCTACACACTCACCACATTCTCTTGCACAACCCCTTTTTACAGGGGGGGGGACATTCACACATCTCACAGATAGCACACAGAAGAACAACCCTGCCTAAACCAGGACTCGAACCCAGGACTCCCATAATACGAGGAAGATGCGCTACATCTGTGTCAGAAAGCCGATATTTTGATTTCTTACCTTGAAATTGTGAAATTAGATGCACATAGGCCAAAAGTTTCTGATCTTCTGTTTAATTAGTTTTTCCCTCCAAGTTATTAAAGATTTATTGGCAACTTTGTATAAAATTAAGAAATAAATAATGATGTAAAGGAATTAATTTTTAATATATGAAACTTGCATACCAAACAAGGAAAAAATAGCTTTATAATAAATTTTAAATTTTTTTATCGTACTTTTTAAAAAGATATAAAAAGTACGATACAGTTGGATAATAATGTTGCCACTTGATAGAAAAAAAACACACTCATTTGCATTTCTTACTTTGAAATTGGGAAATTATATGCACGTAGACTGAAATTTTCTGATCTGCTATTTAATTAACTATTTTTGAAGATATTTAAAACTAATTTTTCAAATCTATTACACATTTATTGGCAATATCGCATGAAATTATTCGCATGAGAAAAAGCCAAGAATTATTTCATATGCAAACTTAAACTCATGCTTTCAATCTTTTTTTACTATGTTTCTCATCTTTGAAACTTAAATACAAACATTTGCGTTTCCTTTTCCCTTTAATTCCTGAAATAAACCAAATCGTTCTCTAAAACAGAATGCATAACAAATATCTCATTCCTATGCAACCGTAATATTATATTCAATCTTAAAAATCCTCCGATTTGCAAATAATTTATTTAATGGATAATTTAAGATGCATCTAATCTTGTCGTATCGTATTCATATAAGAAAATTTCTAGAATTTCAATAAAAATGATTAACATCTGGAGAAAATACTATTATTCAACACTTTGATGTTTTATGCCCGAATAATTTAATTTTTTAAACATAGTTTTGTTACATTAACAGCCCGCTTTGATGTAAGACGAGTATTACATCATCTCGTAATTTTGAATCATAGTCAAGTGACGTAGTCTCCTGAAGAGACAATCTTTCTAAAGAATCATGCAATATTAGGAAGGGAATATTTGGTTTTTGACTTCGAATTAAATGCTCACCAGATCTACATACGACTCGAGTTTTTCAATAGAATTCAGTTTTTAACCTGAGATATTTTCATCTGGTTTCAATTTTATCTCAAAATTAAGACATTACGATAAGCCATGTATAATTTCTAGAAGCTAAATAGTTTGAAAACAGTTTAGTTGAATGGTTTTATAATAAGTTCTTAGGGGATACTTTTTATAATAGTTAACTTTCGATTGCATGAAAACATCTAAATTTGGAATTCTTACTTTCAATGAAAATTTATAAGTCCCCTTTTAGTGAATATTTTTAAAATATCAAACAAATGAAATATTAGAAAGGTACGTAATTAATTTTCCAATATATTTGTTATTACTTCTTACATGCATACAGTTATAATTTTTCTTAATTAACTAAAATTACTCACTGAAAAAAAGATTTATTTTGATATAAAATCCATATCTGAAGAGGATTTCCGACTAGGCAACCGCCTATGGTTACTAAGCTTAAAGTAGCCGCAAGCAAATCGATTTAAAAAATTATCTTTTTAAAAAATAAGTAAATAAATTTATAATCGCCAAAAATTGTATTTTCCACAAAGTGTTAGTATGGTATCAACATTACGTAAAGTGTAATTTGATTCCAAGCGTTGGTTTAATAAATAATATATTACGCATTCCTAAATGTATAGAGTTTGCTTTCATATATTAAGCGTTTAAAAACATATTACTTCCATATGTTAAACGTTTACTGTATAACATATATAAAATTTATAGAGTTTATGCTTCCATATATTACTAAAATAAAATATTAAGCAAATGCTTGATATTTTAAAATCTAAAATATTTAAATGATCTAAAATAAATTGCGGAATGTGAAGTTAAAATTGGGTTGATATCTGAAACTTAAAGGTCAGTTTATTGAAAGGGAATTGATGATAATGTGCACTAAAAAGAGTCGCAAAATGCAAAAAATCTGCAATTTCAACTGTTTCTATTTATTCTTGAATGAAAGTGAAAATGTTATTAAAATCGTATGGGTGAAATATAGATGCAGTTATTTATTCTCCATGTTAAAGTTAAAAGAAAACTCTTAAACTTTTGCTCAGATAGAAGTAAATCTAATAATTATTTGAGCAAAACGCAAATATTTCTCGCGTCCCTCTGAAAGGATTATTACTTAACTTACTCCAAAATTTGGTTCCAATAAGAATTTTTAAAGAAATTTTGATGGTCGGGAATAAATCTTAATAATTTACAAACATTTTAAAACCTACCGAACATTTTCCCATTCTAAATCTAACAATGATTCTAAATTGCTCAGAAAATTGTAGCAGCATCAATTTTGACCTGCTTCAATTGGCCAAATCGTTTGTCTTAATTCGTCACTTCATTTTTTTGTGTATATTTTTTAACCAAATCAAGCCTTCTGAAGGAAATATCCTTGTATTTACTGTTGCCTGTTGAAGGAGATATTCTTGTATTTAGAAATTTCATTCTTTTATTTTGAGACTTGGTGTTTACTTTTGTTTCGAAATTGAGTGTTAACTAAAATATAGGTGCTTAGAAAGCAAAATTATGAAAAAAGGATCCTTAAAAAAACTTTAAAGAAGATTCGGACATCTATAAAGAAAAATTATATAATAAAAAAATTTTTTTTAAATTGGTATCCATTTTATTGTTGCGATTTTCAGTGAATTGTATAGCAGACATAGACAAAAAAAAAAGATTTTCTTAAGGCAAAGTGCATATATATAGATGCAATAATTAAATTAATGAAAATGCTGTAAACTATGCTTGAAATTATTTCAATATACTTATAGTAACTGAATATTTTCAATAAATTAAAGTAGAAAAAAAATTACAAGGAAAAAAATATATCACATATGTAAAAATGTTTTGAGCAAAGTTATTGATAAATAATTTTAAAATCTAAAAATTAATATTATTAGGCTTAGTTTTAATCAGTCTGAAGAAAAGAAAAATTCCCGAATTTTTTAGCTTTATTTTTTTTAAAAATAATTAGTGGTTTGTTTTTAAATAATGAGCTAATACAAAGAGTTTCATATGAAGTATTCATTATAAAAAGATTTTTAAAAAAGTGAACGTACAAATTTTTCTCAAAATTCAGGTTTGGGATTCTTCATTTACAAATTGCAGCTTCAATTTCTCTCCTCAAGAGACATCGAGCGAATTGTTAGAAAGAAATATCATTTGTATTTTGTTAAAATTCCAAAATCTTCTTTTTATGCCATTCATAAAAAAAAAGAATTGAAGCCATTTGTGAGAATATCCAATATTTAAAACTTAAAACGCATCCTTTTTTAAAAATATAACATACCAGCAGTTACTGTATTAAATATTACGCACTTAAAATATTTCATCTAAATGGATTATTCATCTTTTCAACTACCTATTTACAGATGAAATGTGAAAATAACAGAGTAGTTTGATTGACACAATAATTCACATAACCACATCTTTATGAAATGATATATACAATAAAGGAAATTGAATTCTGCAATATGTGAATATGGAATTCTGCGTATATGGTTCAAATGATTTTTAACACAACAAATTTTTCAAATTTATACTTGTCGAAATTAGCTGTAGAGATTTTGGGGTTTTCGGAATGTTATCGATAAAAGAACTTTCCTTGATTTTCCAAGGTTATGACTATTCGTAATTCTAAATTGAGTATGATATATATATTTAAAATTTCCTTGTTTTTTTAAAACTATTAAGATATTTTAAACTATTTAGATTGTTTTCCATAAATAAATTATGTATTTTATAGAAATAAAAATAAACGAAATGTAAAACAATTTATTTTCTTATTAAAATTATTTCCCAATGACAGAAAAAATCTTTTTTACCTTTATCTTATCTGTAATTTAAGATAATTCAAAAATTTAACATTTTGAATAAGGTATTTATATTCACTCAAATTTATGAAGTTAGAAATTAAATATCTTACTAAAGCTCTAAAACGAGTCAAATGATTTTTACATATTTCGAAGAAAAAAATTCTGCACTTATTGAAAAAAAATATTCTAACAATTTTCAATTAATGCTGTAGAATTGAACGAACTTTTATTATTTGTAATTGAAAATATATAAATGCTCCATTATTTTAATTGGATTTTAAAGACGTGGTTTCAATTCAATTTTTAAATCTATACATTATTCGCAACACATTATCATTATAATTTTTTTATTAAGTCAAAGCATGCTTCTTATTTAGAAAATGATAATTTCCAAAAAATTTAAATGATGGGAAACAAATTTTTGTATTCAAAAATCACGATCATACCAACCATCTTCAAGTCTTTGAAAAACTGAAAGAAATTTTTTCCAAATAAATCTAAATGGAGTATAATCTATTGCCTGTTCAACGGTACTCAAAAACTTCAATGATACCAAATCCTTACGAGTATAAAACTTCATACAGATATCAAAAGCATTCGAATCCTCGCATCCCAAAATCAATATCCATTCACACAAAACCTAAAAGCCTATCATTCTTTTAAACTTTCCCCAAGCAACTCCACAAGTGGTTTCATGAAAACAAAAGCGAAAAGAAAGCTCGCCGAGAGAGCATCCCTCCACATTAATCTACGGCGACTTAGGCCTAAGCCGGGCAGAATCCCCGCCATGAGTAATGGGGTTCCCATGCCGGAAGCCGACGCTCCGCAGGCCGCAACAACCGAAGTGTTTTTTCCCGTCTTTCCTCAGGAGGCACGGGCCTTTTTTCCCCCCTCCTCCCTCCTTTCAATCGTCGCTCCCAAACGGTTGGTTCTTTTCCACATCCACAAAACGACATTTTATTTGCAGGGGGTTGACAAATAAGAACTATTAATTGTGGAAGAGAGGTGGTTGTTCCATTTATTATACCGCTCCAACAGGTGAAGATCGTTTGTCAAGCGGCCCGTTTGTGGAGGAAGCCGTGTTTGACGATAATGACTTTATTAACTTGACCCCCCCCCTCTTTGGCGCGGGCAGTGAGATTTATGATGGTGGTCTCACAGCGACGGTTACGGAATGCGACTTTAATGGAGTCTTTAACGGCATGTCGGCTAAGAAGCCTTTGAGCTCCGATTTCCTTTGGTTTTAATGAAGGAATACGGTACCGAAATGTGTATTTCTTGTTTCTTTATGAAAAATAGAAACTGGTGGCGTAACTTATATTGTGGTGCACCCCCCCTTCAGAAAAGCATGGAATGAAACTTAAGAAATTAACCTGTTAGCATTCGTCTTATTATAAATAATTTTATTGTGGCTACTATGTTTTGATTTTTCTCTTAAACAACTGGGCAAAATTCAACCCCATTTCACATACATATTATTTAAGGTAAGAGTAGAAATATCGCCAAGTTTACAAAACAAAAATGTTAAAAAATTTTACTTTGAATTCAACCTAAATTTTGTCTTTTTTACACAGCAACTTCGAAGCAAATTACCACACAATAAATATTTTTATGTCGCCTTAAAATTAAAATTTTTACCTTTTCAATGATGCTAATTTAATTTCCACACAATTTTTTTCTTTTATTCGTATTAGTTTTGGAAATTTTAATAAATAATGGAAGAGCATACGATTAGAAATAAAGAAATTTATTGATACTCCGTTGCTAAGCAACGATAGGTCAATTCAGTTTTTAGGTTTTGATATAGTATTTTTAAAAAAAATATTTTTTTGGAATCCTTTTTTACTGGCTTAAAAGAATTCTTAAGTTTACTAAAATAAAATTCCAACTAATAAAAAGATTTCGTTTACCGTAATATTGTGTGTAAAACATGCATTACTTTAAAAAAAAATGATGCTATGTGCTAATATTAAACAGATCCTTACTTTTTCGCACATATCGCACAACAATATTTTTTTCATAAATACCGAAATATAAAAAAGGCCCAGTGAAGTGCTTCTGAGTATTAGCATTTTTAATAATGAATAGCACGGTAATTTCATCTTGACAGTAAAATAACTTTTTTTTCTTTTTTTGAGGATTGACTACTCTTTATAAAACTGTTATATGATTTTGATAGATCTTAAAAATCAATAGGGAAAAAGTTAAATATTTATTTTGATGCATTGATTTTTGGACCATTTTGACTTTTTCTCCCACAAATTACACATATTTTACAGAAAATGTAAAATTATATCAAGCTTTCTTTCAGAAAAAAAACCTATTACCTTTTCCAAATTCAGTGTCTTTTTGGCTTTTTCAAGCTATTTTCATACCATGGAATTTTACTAGTTAGTTACTTTTAAAATTGAAACTATATTTTTAACTCGCCAATTCTGAATAAAGGTTGATATATTAGAATATTTAGGTAATATAGATAAGAATTCCTCTTCCAATATTATTATCTTTTCATCTATCGGATAAAAAGCACTTAAAAATAAAGAGAAATAGATAATGTAACTTCGAGTTGTTTAATCCAGATTAACTAAAAATAATTCGTTATAGGATATACTGATTCAATGAAGATTGATAAAAATTAGTTAAAATTAAAAAATTATCACAAGAAAACTAATATAAAAAATAACGGAAAATTTTAGCTTTTATAATATCTAACATGTATTTACTTTCAGTACAAAATTTGTGAATTAATTTTCATTCTTTTTTTAATCATATGAGAATCTGTACTTATTTTACAAATAGAAACTTATATATGAAGAAACAAGTTAGCGTGTTTCGATATGCATGAGCTGTAAATTAGATAATAATTTAAGTGGGATAAAAATTGCGAATTTGAAATTAAAGACACATTCTCTTTTTTATTACAAATATTTTACAATTTAACAAGAGAAGCAAACGAACTGTTTCCATTCTGCAATATTGTTCATTTCGAACTTTTTTCATTCTTTTCTTTGTTACAAGTATATTTTAACAAATAGAAACTACTCATTCTGTTGGAAATATTTTTCTTCGTTATCAAAAGTGAAATTGAAGCCGTCTATACGCATATGTAATTTGGTTTTTTTATTGTTTTGCTACCTCTGTTTTATTTGTTTAAAGCTATATTACTTATTATCCATTAAACTATTAACATAACAAAAATCCGTCTTTTTTTTTTTCTCCGAATGCAAAAAGGTTACGAGTTTTCGTTTTAGTGCTGTTATTAGATTAAGTGACTTTTCTAACAGGAAGAAGGGTTTTATAACAAGTTTGAAACTTAAAAAAAAGTGTTTAAAATTCTATTCCACTTATTTTATTTATTATTTAAAAAAAATTGTAAAAATTAAAGTTTTTGCAATAGAAAATGCCATTAGAATTGTTTCAAGTGATAATAACAATTTAGAGTTTTTTTTTTTATTATTATTTCGCACTTAATAGAAAATTGAAGAATAAAATTATTCTTTTCTTTATTCATTTTTTTAGATCTGGAGTTCCATTTGCTTACAAATAATAATTAATAAAAAATCTTTTTTATATTTATATTTAAAAATAAAAAATATTTATTAATTGTTATTATATTTATTAATTTTATTATTCCATTTCGCTGTGCATAGAGCTATCAATTTTAGACTTTTTATTTTTTATCAGTAATTTTAGCATTTACATTTTAAAATTTATTTTTTGATTTTACAGAAGTTTTATTAAATTATGTATTTTTAATCAAGCAACTAAACTTTTATTTTTATTTAAATTATAACCTAGTATATTGCTATTAATTTTACAAAATTTTGAAAGCCAAAAGGATTTTTAGCGATGTCAATCTCCTTTTTGCATGTCCCCCTCTAATTATAATAAATTTTATACATTTTTTAAAGTATATTTTACAACAATGTTTATATCGTTATTGGTTTTAAACTTAAATTAGTAGATTTTTACTTATTTCGTGAAAGTAAAATCTTTCCGAAAGCGATTTTTTAAATAAAAATTATGTATGTGAAAAATAATAATAGTTTATAAAATAATAAAATTGTTGGCAAAAGAAAATTATAATTTTTTAAATCATTAAATTGCAGGAATGCATTTTTATTTTATAAGAGACAGATTACAGCATTAAATAATTTATTTACTGTCAATAAAATTCTTCATGATGTTGGGTTTTCCCCCTTTTTCTTTCCACCCCTTTTCATATTGTGAAGCAAAAAGATTGAAGACAAGAAATATGAATAGCTGAAGAATTTGAAAAAATTTGATTTCAAAAATATTTTTAATCAAATTTCTTAACTTATATTTTTAAATGATTCCAAAAATAATCTATTAAATAAATTTTAATGAGCTGAAAAGTACAATATTGAATGCCGTATTCTCCCTCTATCCAAACGATATGAACTTGACCTGATAACTTATTTATATATTATGATAACCGAATTCTTTATTCTTTTATGCGAGTTGTATTTCACTTTTCACAATAGAATTTCATGTGAACTTCCAAAAATGCATAATATGACATTTTTATATTTTTAATATTTCTATCAATGCAATTACTAGCATTGAAATTTTCTAAATATAGGTATCCTTTTATTTTTTTCATTTTATTTCCTAACTAACTTTTATATTTTAACTCTTCCAAGTAACTATTTTATCACTTGAAATGAAGATTGAAAAACAAACTAATTTTAAAAAGTTATAAAGGGCGTTATATTGAGAGAAACGGAATTGTGACAAAGTATCAAACGATTTAGCGAATTTCAAAGATACCGAATGAATATATTCAATCTTTTATTACATTATTCTTAAGAACTGTTATTTAGTCGTGGTAAAGTAAAAAGTGTTTTTCACACCATTTTTTTACAAAAGTCACTCAATTTTCATTCCACAAATAATAAAGAAACTAACATTTTCATTGCAATTATTTGTGGGAAAACTTTGCCGCCAAATAAAACCTTAAACTCATAAAAAGAAAGTTGAGGCATGTTATTAAAACAAAATTGATTGCTCTTATTCGATTTACGAAGTTAAAAGATCTATAATTAATTGGAAAAAATTAAACATCAAAAATTAAATTGTTTTAAATATTTGATGATGTTAAAAATGCATTGGCATAATTTGTTGAAGATGTATTTTCAATCCTTTAAAATGAGTTAAAGTTTTATTTAAATGTTCTATATTTGTTTACATCAAAATGAATTTTAAAAAATAGACGATTATATAGTTTATATACTTTATCAAATTACTTACTACTTCTATATCATATATAAATCCTTATTGAAATTTTTATTTTAAAAATTAATGTTTTCTATTGTTGCATCTAATTTTGAGGCATATTTCTTTTTAATTCGAAATTTTGGAAAAATAAATTTTTTAAGGCCTTCCCATATTCGAATAAATAAGCTCCACTATAACATAAAATAGTTAATTCCTATACTATTTTGGCATTTCATTCAAATGTATCTTTAATGATATATTCCATTGTAGCATAATATATTTTGACTCTATTCTACTATGTTATATTTGATTTGATTTCTCTTTAATGGCTCATTTCATTTTAATATATTTCAACACTATGCTATATTTGACTGAACAATATAATATGTTACTACACTACACTACTGTTGCATAATTAATTTAAATCAGTCTCCATTGGCTTATCCAATGTAATATGACACATTTCTACATTATACTGCTGTGATATATTTGATTTAAACCATTCTCCAATTCCATACTCCCAGTAGTATAATATATTTTGACTCTAAACTGCTATGATAA
>JAOUZG010017314.1:4777581-4792842 GCA_026289955.1 Argiope argentata
GTCACTACACTATGATATATTCAATTTAAATTAATTTACAATGGAGTTCTACGTCTGACTCTATAAAAACTGCCGCGAGATTTCTATCTACCTGAAGCAAGAGTGTAAAAACAAAAGTATTCCACTTTCCATACAGCGCAAACTCGCATATATTCAACACAAAACAAATTGCTATTCATCAAAACGCTGTTAATCACAGCAGCAGATGAAGCGGTTGAAGGATCCAGCATGTTAAACAACTCGGAGAAAGACGGAAGCCATTAGTCTTCAGACACTGATAAATGTTTTTATCGCCCCCAGATTAATGTAAAAGGCTGCGTTTTCATTTAGTCAAAATAGTGATTACAGTCGCCTCTATAACAGTGATTATGGGCAAACTAATGATCGCAACCACGCTCCCGAAAAACCATTAAGAAGTTGACTGTTGACGACTTGAAATAAATGATCCCGGCGTGTGCCTACCTAGTAATGGGCAAAGCGTGCGCCTATTTAATTAAACGAGTGTTCGTTTGCGTGAAGCACAAGTAAAGAAAATATTGAATTTTAGTGTCTATTTTATAGCTTGACTAATGCGCCTTGAAATTGTTTTGTGCGGTTAAAGATAAGCCAGGAATGACTGACAACGTGTGCGGTTGATGAATAACTTCAGTGGAGTGGGAACTATTATTATTTTATATCTCTTTTGGGCGTGGAAATTTTAAATCATTCTAACCTAAATGTAAAATTATGAGATACATTATCGTTTAAAATCTCCTTTCGTCAGAAGTTTATTAATTTCAATAAATATTCAACAATATATTTATTTTTATGCAGAGTTATTATTAGTTTTAAGGGACTAGACTTTTATTTTATTTCATTGAGTTAGATTTATTAATTAGATTATTAATTATATCATCAAGTTAGATTTATTAATTAGATTATTAATTATATCATCAAGTTAGATTTATGAATTATATCATCAAGTTAGATTTATTAATTATATCATCAAGTTAAGTTAGATTTTTTAATTATATCATCAAGTTAAGTTAGATTTATTAAGTATATCATCAAGTTAAGTTAGATTTATTAATTATATCATCAAGTTAAGTTAGATTTATTAATTATATCATCAAGTTAGATTTATTAATTATATCATCAAGTTAGATTTATTAATATTTATATAAAATGAAAATCCTTCGCATGCATTTAACTTGTGCTGTATCAATGGCATTCTAAAATTGAAATAAAGAATAAATAATTTTTAATAGTTTTTCCCCTTTGATTGTAAAAATCATCTCATAAAAATATTTGCTATGTACGAAAAATTTAATTGGTAAATTTTTAAATTATAATACATTTTTACTAGTTTTTTGATATTAATAATTATTCCAGGAAAGGCATATACATTATTAGCCATGAAAAATTTACTGAATAAATATGCCAATTAAATTCAATTTTGCATCATCATTATATAACTGGGTTTCTCTATTTTATAATTGACCCTATTGCAAGGTATATTGTTCTGTGCTAAAATTCATTAAAAAATGTTGGGGGGAAATATTGACAATCGTAATCACGCTAATCACAAAAGTAATGTATTAAAATTATTAGAGAAGAAAGTAAATGTGTAAACATAGTAATTCAGCTCGATTATGAAAAAATATAGACAGATTTCTTAAAATTGATACTTATTAAATACTTATTATGACAGATTTTAAAAATTTACAATTACTTGTACTTACTATGATAGACTTATAAAATTGATACTTATTAGACTTATTATGATAGGCAGACTTATAATATTTAAGATACTTTCCCTCAAATAATAGACATTCGCTCAAATTGAGTAGCATTGAATCAATATACGATTTATTTATATCAAAATAAAGGAAAATCGTATTTTCTAAACTGAAATTCTGAAAGATTAGAAAATAATCTGAAGCGTTTACAAAAATATATAATTTTTTTAAACCTACATTAATTGGAGCTTAAATAATTTCGGTAGCTTTCAAAAATATATGAATTAGATGGGGGGAAGAAATCATATATTACAAAGCATCGAAATATTTCGGAAATTATCCTTTTTTATATCTAAAAGTAATAATTTAAATAATAATTAAATTAAATAATAGGAAATAATAAAAGTTATAATTTCAAAAATTTCAGCGATATTATTCGAAGTAATAAAAAAATAAAATAGTTATAATGAAAGAAAGAATCAAATTATTCACCAGGAAGCAAAAAAATCTAATATTATTTGCAAACGTGAATGGAAAATTTAAATCGTTGGTTTATTTAATCAATGCGAAAAAAGTAAAATTGTCATTTATCAAAATTTTATTTCCCGATATCCATATTTGTGGATTTTTAAATTCCCATACATTTTTTTCAGTTATAAAATATAAAATCACATAGTTTAATACTAGTTATTTTATGAACTATATAAAATCAAAATTTGAATCAAAAGGAAAACTGTTTCAAAATTGTTTTTTTCCTTTGTAAACCTGTTTCATTTATTACAATAACAAAGTGTCTATTACAAAACTGATGTAAATTTAAGAAAAAATATTAACTTTGTTAGACTTTTCAATCTTTTTATCAATAGAAAATATGCTTGTTTTTATAAGCGGAAAGTTATTCACAAAAATTCATGGAAACTTAGATATTTCTTTCAAAATTTTCATTTATAAAAAGTTGTGAAAATTATTTAGTTTTATTTGCAATCTCAAAATCATTATGCCAAAATTATGATTTCTCCTTATAAACAATTACCTTTTTCAAAGTTAATAAAAATTCTATTATTAAAGTATCAGAAAAACTAAAAATTGAAAGCGAGAGCAATTAAGTTAACACATCAAATGTTTTCGTATAATTACATCTCTTATTATCGAAAAGTACTACATAATATTTTTTTTGAAAATCCAATTTATTTTATAATTTTGATTTACTTATTTTTGCATACCACCATGATTAATA
The DNA here is from genome assembly GCA_026289955.1 of Argiope argentata. NCBI lineage: Eukaryota > Metazoa > Arthropoda > Arachnida > Araneae > Araneidae > Argiope > Argiope argentata. The sequence goes on from JAOUZG010017314.1 coordinate 4,780,537, forward strand.
CTTGGATAGCAGAAAAATTCATCTCTATCCTAAAAAGAGATATGCTTGAACAAAACTTTATTTCAACATATAAAAAAAAAGTATATTTATTTTGATTACAACAGTTTATTTTTTAAGTTACAATGCCTTAAATAATACCAGTTTTGATAATTACAAACACAACTTCTAATTTTTGAAAAATAAATAAAAAAAAATCTCAACAAAAAATGTAGAAAAAATTTCATTTTAAGATTATGCTCCGTTGTCAAGAAAGTGTTAAAAATTATTTTACAATTTGAAAATAGATAGTCGCTTATTAAGAAAAAATTTTTTGAAACAAATTAATATTATCATAATAAATACGAATTGAGAAAATATAATACAGATATCATATATAAGGTAAGAAAAAAAATCAAAATGATATATATTTTTTTAATAGCTGATTCAAAATTTTAATCATTATTACTTTTAATGATTAAAACGAAAATCGAAAACTCGATCCAAATATTATAGTAGAGCTAACTATTGACAAATCATTCATATTCGATGTTTATTTATATAAAAGTAATTCTTTAGATTTCACTAAAAAGTTTTAAAAATGTCGAGAATTCCTTATGAATTTAAAAACTTTACTTCAAATCATTAAATAATGATGTTTTATTTGAACAATTTTTTTTAATTAATAATAGTTATCAGAATATATCCTGATAAACACTGAAAAACAATTTGTTCTTTAGAAAATTGCTATCTGTCATCAAATTTAATTTTTGGAATTACTTTATCCCAAGATAGTATATATATAAACTATGCATGCTGCAAATGTAAATAAAGTGAAAACAAGAGCAGTAATTTGATTTGTTTACCTTATAAAATTAATGGAGTATAAAAATAATTTTTCTAAAAATGTAAACAATGATGAATTAATCTAATCCATGAATAGCAAAACATGACCTTAATCCTGATATCGAAAAACGAAATAATTAAGTAAACAGAACTTACCAGGCTTAGGCACACTTCTTTTAACTTGCATCCATTTGTAAGTGGGTACAGGATGTTGTTGCTGCTGTTGCTGAGGTGCTGTCCTATGATATGGATTAACCCCATTTACTTGCTGACACTCGGTACCTGGGACGGGATGCTGAGGTTCGTAGGTATCACCGTACGGAGACCCGTACACACTGCCGGCTCTCCTGTTCATACTGGCCGCATGTTGTTGTTGATGTTGCATGCTGTGAAACGAAGGATTGTGATGATATCCGGGCATGTATTCAGCATTGGCAGGTATGTCGTAGTCGTAGGCAGAGAAGTACTGTTGCTGACAGTAAGGCTGGTGCTGGCGATGCACAGTACTACCAGCGCCGTAGACAGCGGCCTGACTAGCATTAGCGTCCAAATTAGTGTAGCTTAGTCCATTAGGCTCATTAATTATCTGGTGAGGCAAGTGGCTAGTCGGTGGTTCAGCTGGTTCGGAATATCCATAGTGGGGTTGGTCGCTGCTGCCGTAGAACAACTTGGTGTCTCCGCCGCTGTAGAACAATTTGCTGTCGCCGTTCCCGCCGTAATCCAGCATGGGAGGCTGTTGCGGACAAGCGCCGTAAACAGCGTTGGTGCTGTTCATCATCATCTTTCAAAACACCTTTATTTTTATTTTTTATTTTTTACTTCTTCGGCAATTATGAATCCTTCAGTAGAAGAAGAAGAAAAAGAAAAGAAGAAAAGAACTTTTAGTTTTTTTCTTTTCAATATTTTTTACTGCCTTCTTTTCCTTTCACAAAACGCGCCGCTCGGCGAAAAAGAATCAGGCGCTGTAGTAAATTAGCTGTCTGGCTTTGGTACAGATAAATCGGAAAATAAATGGATGAGGAATCATGCTGCTCCAACTGTAGTTGACAGAAAAATATAGGAGTTCGCGAGCTGTTCGGAGTGCGTGTGTGTGTAAGTGCAGTAGAGCCGGACGGGGTAGAAAAGAGGGGTGTATGGAAGCGGTCACGTGGTCGCTGATCGGACCAATGAAGTAAGGCCCGCGTGATAGATGAAGTGACAAGTTACTCTTTTTTTCCAACTTCGGGCTGCTCCTCGTTTCTGAGAACCTCCAAGTCCGTCCACTTTTTGCGCGTGAGAGAAGTCGTACACGTTCCTTTGCTCGTCCAGAGAGAGCCCACTTTCTGGTAATCGCATGCACTGACCGCTTGGACCTGCGCGCTACCCTGTCGCCATGGAAACCGGAGGGCAGGGGGAGGGAGCGTGCTTGAGGGGGGTGGAGGAGAAGGTATTTTCCAAGTCAACAGCTGCCCCAGCCGGACAAGTGGCGGGGTTTTTCTTCTTCTTAACGCCTTGTCTTGAAGTGGTGCAGGGTTACAGTTAAAGATCTTAGTTTTTGTTCTTCGAAAAAATTATATATATATCACTCTACATTCCTTTATTTTTTTTATTTTTTTATTCATTCATTTCTTGGAAACGAAAAGAATTTCAGAACAGGAAAGACAACAAACTTAGAAGGTAAGTTTTTGCTTTTTTTTTTTGTCAATAAAATGCTGATATATTTTAAAAAAAGTTCTAAACAAATTTAGATACGATTTTTAACATTTTATAGACAAACGCAAAATACATAATAGCGATTAAATTTTTTTGTATTAAAAATAAACTGTATTATTTAATAAATTTTATTTCTGTTCGCTTTTCGAAATATTTAGAAATAATCTCTCAGTCCATTCAATTGCCATGATTATTTGTAAAATTTTACCTCAGATATCAAGTTCAAGAAGTCTTTTAATCAATCTATTTTAATTTCAGATTATTTATTTATTTATTGCCGTGAGAATTGATAATCCATTCTAATCCTAGTATACTACTTAAATGTTTATTATTTCTTCTCTCTCATATATAGATTATACAAATAAAAATGCATATGCTGAAATTCAAAGACATTTCATAATATTAATTTCTGTTTCAAATACAGTTAAATTCACAATGAAAGTCTTAACTGATTTCCATTCTTAAATTCTCATAATCTGGTTTTATAAATAATTCTCTACTTCTGGTTAAAAATTATACAATTTAATAACAGAGAATCACAATCAATTGGATTATGATATAATCCAAATGTTCAATGAAAAAATATTAAAGAAGATTACAACAGCAACAAAAAGTCAGGAAAATTTTTGGTTTCAGAGAATGGGTTCTAAATTTTAATCTTGTCGGCAGCTCTCAAAGAACATAGTATTTTTTTGCTCTTTCTTTCCTCGACTCTTTCAAAACTGAAAAAAAAAATAATAAAATAAATAAATAAATCTAAACACGCAACCTTAGTATCACGCGATTCATTTTTTTCTTTTTCACTTTTCTCTCTATATAAAAGCGGGAATACCGAGTCTAGTTGAAGATTGCAAGTCGGTTCAAATTGTCGTTGCTTTTTAAGGCGGAGCTTCTGTTTCCCTCGCTGCTTTTCAACGTTTCTCTTCTTCCTGAACGTGCAAAAACGCATTTATCCCCACGAGAAGTGTCGTGCTGTTTACCCGTAGGAAACAATCAGCCAAAAAAGAAACACGTTATACTTCAGTGTGTGCCATCAGTTGAAGCTGAAGCCGTCATCCGAGGTTTTTGTCACGAAAACAATAATACAACTTCACCAGACGCTTTGTAGCAGTATCAAATTGAACCAATTGCACCAAGTTAAAAATTCAATAGCAAGTGTTCTCACGAGAGACGCTTCCTCCAACTGAAGCAATATTTTTTTCGGATCTCAGAAAAAAGTAAACATTCATAAGTGGAAATTACATCTGTTACAGTTATTTTTGCAAAGTTTATGACGCTGTTTCAGTATTTTGAATCCACTCTTAATGCAATATCAAAGATGATCGATTCCACCAAATTAAGGATTCAGTAGAAGTTGTTATCAAGACGAAAATTTCCTTTATATATATTTTTAGAGTCCAGAAACAGTAAATATTCATAATTCCACCAAAAGCATAAATTGAAATTATGATATTTTTTTTAAAAAAATTAGTTTCTTTATTGATTTGATGCATCAAAATATTAGTATTTTTAGTTAAATAGGATCTAAATTAAATTAGATAGAATCAACAACGCATCAAACAGAACCAATTAAGAATTCAAAAATAAGGTTGCTATGTTAAAAAAAAACTTCTTCGGTTGAAGTGATATCTTTTGAAGCCTAGAAAAAAGTAAACATCCATTAAACACAGAAGTGGAAAATGAGTTTGTGTAGAATTCTGTTGGATCTAGTAGAACCAAAAACACTATTTAATGAATTAACCGAATCAATTTAGAATTCAATAGCAGCTATTATCAAGATACATTTTTTTTAAAATTTAAGCAGTAACTTTTTTGATTCAGCAAAACTAAAAATTGGAAATTTTTTAAATCAAAATTGGAAACTTTGACTGTATTTATTTATTAGACGATTTAATCTAGCATCCACTATTTTTAGTTTTAATGAGCTCAATTGGGAATAAGTATTTAGTAAAATGAAATAAAGAAATTTACAGACTACACTTACCATTACATAATTCTTCAAGAAGCATAATAATAAATCCTTGGTGAAAATGATCACTTCATTTTTAGGTTTTTAAAAACTTTTTTTAATATTTATCTTACACTGTTTAAGTTAAATACAGGTTAAAGAATTAGCTAGCTGCATGAAATAGGAAAGTAAAACTTTTAAGTCAAATATTTTTAAGAGGACAACGAAAAGTTTTAAAAGACAAAGTTCGTCTAAAAGTTTTCATTGGCTACCTGGAATTTTTTTTCTTGGATCATAAAAGAATCCTCACCATAAGCATATCATTGGTATAAGCATTAAATAAAAGAAAAAAAAGTAATAAATTGCATTGTAATAATGTGTTGACTAAACAAAATGCACTTATGACAAATTTTCACATCCACTTTGACAACAGTCAGATCTCAATGCAATCTAACCGCTCGTTACTTAAATTTTAAACCATTCAACACCAAAGTTTAAAAGAACTGTAAAAAGAGACACACGATACCGTCCAGAAAATGCTATGAATCGTAGAATTTTCGCGAAGAATTCACTATTAAAAGTACACTCTTCTGATATTTATAAAAAGATTTTTTTTCGGACCCGGGAGTACACGAACTGCATCGTGCGTGAACTATTTTGCCAATGAACTCGAGTGTTCCGGGGTTTTCCCTGTGGGCTCTGCCACCCCCAGAAAAAAGGATCGATGGTTGGTTGCGTGCTGGGTGGGTAGACCCCCCTCCCGTCACCCCCCTCAAATCGTCTGCGTTTGATGAATATTAAGCAAAGTGAGGAGAAAGGAGGTGCTTTAACAAGGATCAAGAGGGATTATAGAAAATGTTTCTGCTCTTGTTGTTAAATTGAAGTTCACGATGCCGAGATGGTTCTGAAGAGGAGGTGCTTTCGAATTATTTTGGGTGGGTAAAAGAACGATCCTTGGCGTGGGAAGGGAGGTATTTACTCTTTTAATAAAAAGATCTGACAACAAATAAATTAAATTTTTTTAGTGTGCCTAAAATGTGGATTTATTTCCCTATTTCAATTATTTTCTATTTTTTTAGTCTTCATTTTGCTAAATTTTTTATAAATATCATTTAATTCAGAGGAGAACTCGAAGTGCGTAGAGTTGCTAAAAGAACGATCCCCGGCGATAAGGGGGGAGGGCTATTCTTCTAATGGAATGTTCCGAAAACAAATAAATTTAAAAAGCAATTTTTTTAAAAAAAAAAACTTTTTTGAATGTGCTAAAATTGTTGATTTTTTTTCTCATAAATTTTTTTCTATTTTTTTACTTTTTATTAGGTTAAATTCAGTATGGATATTTAATTCCCAAACCTTCTCCCCCCCCCCAAATATTATTAGTTATCATCTCATGCAGTAAGTCGAAAATTAAATACATTTATAAATGCATTATTAATTAAATTATTGCCATATTATTAATTGGATCGATATTATTAAACCAATGTATTATTAATTAAAGCATAAATTGAATATTTCAAAATGATGTATTATTGATTAAATTATAAAATAAATGTTTCACAAACAAATAAACTTCAAAAGCTATTAAAAAAAACTTTTTTTAAAGTCTTAAAATTTTAGAATCAGTTATTTTCTGTTTTTTAATCAACTTTGTGCTAAATTCAGTATAGATATTATTTAATTTCGAAATTTTTTTACACTTATAAATATGTAATTATGCGGCTTATAGATATATAATTAATTAAATTATGGGCTATTACTAAATAGATATATTATTAATTAAAATTTAAATTCAATATTCCGAAACATTTTCGAAGTATCATCAGTTAAATTATAACTTAAATATTCAGAAAACAAATCAATTTAAAAAGCAATTTTAAAAAATACTTTTCTCAGCTTATTAAAAATGTAGATTTTTTTTATTTCAATAATTTTCATTAAAAAAATTCCAATTTATTAAATTCAGCATAAATAGTAATTAATCCCACAAAATTTTTACTCTTCTAATACATGTAGAAAAAATTTGGTTCACAGAGTCAGCGACTAAAAATAAATTCTTATCAAATTCTGAAGTAAATCAATCTGAGAGTTGATACTCTATCAATTTGTATTTTCACATGCATATTAACGCTATAATTCCTAAAAGCAGTGGATTAGAACAATAAGATTCGACTTATTTTATTGTGACTGAAACTGATTTTGTGACAAATTTTGGCGTAAATTGGCGTTTAAAATATATATTTGATCGGTGGATTCAGTAGAAATGCAAGATTCCATATACTAGACATATAAGCCGTATTCAAGGGTTGCAACGCTTGTATGCGAGAGTTTGTGGTCTTTATTTTATTATTATGATCTTTATTTTATTTATTAATATCTTTATTTTGAGTATACGATTAAATTTTAGGGAAACCACTTCCGTAGATTAGTGCACCTATTGTCCCAAAAAGTTACTGTGATAGTTCTTGCTCTAATGATCTGGACTTCTCAAGTCTCAAACATTTTTCACCGATCATATATCATGCAATTTATGGATATCATGTCAGCCAATAATGGAAATCGCATTAAAAATATCAAAGACTTAAGAAAAAAAGTGGAATATCATTATAGCAATTTTTAGTTCATTTTAATATTATAGACAAACAAGCATTACTGACAGTTTTTTCAAGGTAATGTATATTCGAGAAATTTTCACGAAGTTTGACATATCTCAATTTATGCTGCATCTGATATTTTTGGTCTCTGTAAAACGTGCAAACAGATGTTTTTTCAAAAACTCGTTATCCAAGGAAGATATTTACTGAAAGTACTGTCTTATCTCCTGAAATAGACTTGTGGATAATATTTTCTTGTTAATACAAAATAACTCCATTATCGGTTATCCAGAAATAGCTGTTTTTATGGTAGATTATTTCCAGATGTGTAAAACCCAGCATCTAAAGTGCTAATTTATGTTTGCTCAAAGAGCCATTCCGAAATATGTTCTCGTTTCCAATTGCCAAACTGCCCGAAGCAGATTTTCAGGATAGCGTAATCTATTTTAATAAAATTTGGGTCTGACACATATGGATCACGGCTGTTTCTGGGTACACAGTTATTACATGTGAACTAAATGTGTTAAGCAATACAATTAAACAAAACACAAAAGAACATTATATCGTCAGATGTTTAATTTCTGATAAACCAGTTCTCTTACTTCAAATTTTACTCTCTCACTTCAAATGATTATTTTTTATTTAATTTTAAAAAAGTTAGTTCCAATACTTTCTCCAAAAACTATGTTTCATATTAAAAAGAAATTTATTTTAATATTCTGATGTATTTTAACAATACACTAAAGCTTTAGTTATCCGAATCGTCAATTAATCAGATCTTTTTTAATAAAAACTTCGTCTCAAGTAAAATTTTTTCATGTAAGAAATAGTCAAGACAGCGAAACAATTGATTTTGAGCAATATGTTCAAACACTGATATACAGGCTGATTACAAATGAATACCCGAAATTTGCAGGATTATAAAAATTAAACAAAACAAAGCACAGACTTGAGGTTCGTCAGAGATTACAAATAACAGTTGAAAATTTAAATCCAACGAAGATATAAGTGTTCATTTTATGAATCTCTAAGAATAGGAATGAGATTAAGATAAATATGATGGTTCATCCCATATCTTTTCAGTACATTTGGTATTACACTTTTGAAGCTTGCAGATATGCATGCTTTAAATTTGTCAACATCAGTTGGTGTGATAAAATAAAAACCTGTAATTTATAAATATTTGTATTTCTTGAAAGTTTTGCGCCAAGCAAATAGAAAAAAATTGTGGAATGAGTAATCATACCACTTCGATATCCTTCACATTCCTGGAAGGGATGACATTGAACCCTTATAAGTGTGTTGATTTTAAAAGCTCAATTCCAACTATTAAATATACTTTCCCTGTATATATATATATATATATATATATATATATATATATATATATATATAATTGTTCAAATTTTCAAACGTTATAAAAATATTTTCATTCATCGACTTAAGCCCAAATACATTTTTTTGACGCTCGATGTTACGCAGTTTTTTAAAAATATTATTTCCTTAATTTGATAAATTATATCAAACTAAAGTTTATTTATTTCAATCAAGTAGGAAGATATAACTCCGACCCAGAATTGTAAAGACTGCAAAAATTTCAAGTGGTCTGTTATTTTTGAACTCTTACTATTAGTTCACACTCTTCCTATACATATATATACATATATATCATGTTCAAATTTTCAATTGTTAATAAAATATTTTTATTCATCCAATCAAGGTTAAATGAATTTTTTAAACTTTTAGTGGATGACATTTGACAGTAAAACAGTTTTTCCAAATGTTAATTCATTAATTATTCAATTACTACTATTAATTCACACTCTCTCTCTATATATCTTGCTCAAATTTTCAATTGTTAATAAAATATTTTTTATTCCTCCACTCATGTTCAAATACATTTTTTTTAAAACTTGTAGTGGATGACAATCAATGTTAATAATGTTTTTACAAATATTTATTCTTTAATTGATTTTAATCAATTTTTAATTCTTTAAATAGAGTTTAGCAGTTTGTAATGAAAATTGGAATCAACTGGCAGTTGCCCAATCGGTGAAACGTGAGGATTTCCATGTTTTTCTCGTGATGATGAAGAAACAAGTTCAATTATTGTGAAAATCGATAATTTTTTGATAAATTATTTACATTAATTGTAATTATTTAATAAAAATTAACTAAAATAAAAAATATATATTTGTTGACCAAAGTAAGAAGGGTTTAAATTTTGTTTTATACTACTTGCTGATTTTCGATGAACATGAGTAAACTTTGTTTTTGTTTATTTTTAACAGACCTGGAAATCGGGATATTCATTTAAAATCACGCTGTCTTTTACTATAGTATACAAAAAAGTGTGCAAAATATAAGAAACACTGTTTTCGCAACTATTAAGCCAATGTTACAAGCACATTTGGAGCGTATTTTCTTTTAAGAAATAACTTTTGTTTGTCATTTATCTGAAAAATCATTTACGCCGGATCGGATATCAAAACCAATTCATCCGGGTAATTGGATGTAGTGTATTAAACAATCAAGTTTTAGTGTTTGTCTAATGTAGACACTTCCCAATGGAAGTGGCAAGCTAGTTAAGCTCCATAAATATATTATCTCTAGTATCTAAATTGTGACAATTTTTTTATTATGGTACAGTATAGCTAAACATGGCTCTTTCGCCAATAAACCCTCAACAACCGAACAACTTTTTTAACTATAATTTGACTAGATAGACACACTTTGGAGCTATGCATTCGATAGACTTAACCCCTTAACCGGTTTATTTTCCTTACTATCTAATAAGATGACACTTTCTATTTTGGGAATATTTTTTATTTTGATTCAAATGGAATTCCATGGAATACTTGGCTTATTTACATATTCGAAGTCATTTTACTATTGAATTACAATTGTTATGAATGATTTATTTTTTGTATACAACCATCAAAATCTGATAAATCGATACACGTACGGCCTAACGGCAAACCGGTTAAGGGGTTAATCTAAGAAACCATAAAATGACAGAGATAATTATGGATGGATTAGCCTTCAGTTATACACATGATTCTAATGAACATATTTTAACAACAGGATTTTTAGTGTTAAGCTTAAAAGTGTCATAATTCAATGCAAGATGCCTTATTCGCCACAGTTTTGCAGAGCTGAAATGAGATTTCGAATTATTGTTATTTTTCAGTTTGGAAGTTGTTGTTTTTTCTCTATCTAGGTAATTAAAATGATAATCACTAACAATTACCTTTATTTAAATAATTAATAAAGTAGCTACGAAACTTGGAAATCATTTCGATAATATGTTGGATGCAAGAAATTCTACCGATATTAAAAAAATGATTAAAGGAATAAATGAATCCAAAAAAGAGAATTTAGATAAGAAAGGGGAAAAAATAATAAAGGAAAGGAAGATATTGGATATTACCAAATTCTGAATTTTCTTACGAATTCTGAGCTTTATAATTCCGTGTGACATCATTCTACCTTACATTTTATGTATTTTTGACCTTTGTAAGTCATTTTTTGATGGTGATGATGTCGTGACCGCTTTTTACCACCGAAAGAAGGGTGCAGTAGCTTCTGAGGGTATGAACCCCTGAGCACCCGAGGGCAGAAGTCTGACTTCTAGCTCATATGAGGATGAAACACCAACCCACACGCTTGCACAGCTCATTTTTCCAGGGGGGGGGGACATTCTCATATCTCACAGAAGAACAACCATGCCCGAACCGGGACTCGAACCCGGGACTCCCAGAACACGTGGAAGGCGCGCTACCTCCGTGCCGGAAAGCCGGCATTAGACATTTTTTTTAAATGATTTTTTGGACAAAAACTAATTGCAGTCGTGGAAAGTTCTAACACTTGTTTGAATAAGAATTGTTTCTGGTGAACGGCAATAGGTTTTTCAACCAAATTATGACTACAAGATGTGATTTTTTTTATTGAACATTTAGGAGTCCCCGTGCAACAATAAGTATCACAAAGGGGCCTACAGTAGACAGCGCATTACATAAATTCACGTACAAAACAGCTACTCACGCATCGCATTCTCTTTCACAGTTCCTTTATACAGGGGGCACATATCAGAACAGCCAAGCCCGAACCGGGACTCGAACCCAGGAAGAGCCAGATCACGGGGAAGACGCGCTACCCCCGTGCCAGGACGCCGGCTATAAGGGTCACATTAAAAATGCTTTTTTATGTCATGTCTTAAAGTAAAAAAGTTGCATATCTTAACAGTACTAATATGTAACACAAACTAAATATTTATGTAAGTAGCAGTTTACCATTCTTAAGCACTCATAAAGGATTTACTATTGCTTGAAATACAGAAGTAATATTTTCAGTACATTTTGCAAACATGATAGAGCATTACCACTCTGGTATTAGTGCGCATATAACTGGTTTTGTGTAGGATCTTTATTTAGGCACTTCCTTTGAATTTCTTCATCATCTTACTGAAGAAAAATTATTTTTATTTATTTATTTACACTTTTTTTCCTACTTAGAAATATTTATCAAAGGAAAGATGAAATTTAAGCTAATCATACAGGACTCTAATTCTTAAGCTACGATACTAAAGCTACAATACTAAAATCCTTAACCCTTCGCGGCCAGATGTCGAGTGTGACTCGACATTCAAGACTGTGCATCATTTTGACGTTTTATTTATTCATTTTTTCAAATTTAATTGTTAAAAACGCCTACATAATGTTAAGAGATGTAGATTAATTTTTTTAAAGAAATTCGGCTTAAAAGAATTATATATATTTATTTACCATAACAATAAACAAATGTTTGTATTAGGTGAATAATTATTCTCGGACTGCAAAAAACAGAGTCCTACCCTTAACTTTTTTTTCCTGCTTTAATTTTCACATGAATGGTATGTAGTAAGATTGATTCTCATAGTCTCCTCAAAATAGGAGGAAAACACAGATGAATATCAGAGTCTTTGGAGATGTTATTTATAATTATGAAAATATGATTGTCCTTTTGAAGTTGTTTAGGAATTATATCTCAATAATATTAAAGAAAATTTAGAAAAAGAACATTTAATTTAATTTCCGCCCTTATTGCAGTCCCAGGAAGGGAGGAACTTGAGAAAGTCATACTGAGCTCTAATTAAAGTGGTTGAAGCAATAAAATCCTACTCATAAATCTCCCGACTTACACTTCCTGTCATTGACTTGTAAATCACTGAAATTCAGTTTTTGACTTCCTGTCCCAAATTATGGAGAACATACG
>JAOUZG010017314.1:4792852-4808363 GCA_026289955.1 Argiope argentata
AGAACGTTGGAAACTTTTGAGTTGTAATTTACATTGATGTGAAATAATATCTTCTTGGAAAAAAAAAGACTAAAAGCTGGAAGAAAATTTTATTCTTAAGTTACGAAAGAGCAATAAATGACAGTGACTTTAAGGAATTTTCCCCATTATTTTGTGGAATCTGAAAATCTAGCCATATAAATATCAGATAATTGATTTGGGAAATCTGAACTGTGAACAACAATGGATAAGAACTGCTCATTATATAAGACTATTTTTCCTAGATGGAATAATTATTGGCAATTTCTATTTTACGATCTGCTTGAACAATTTTGGCAACGATTTTTTTTTTTTTTGCTGTTGATAAATTATTTAGTGTTTATTAGTTAAATCTTGCAGTGATAATAAAAATCTAGAATTTGTTTCTCTGAGACTGAAAACAAAATGCTGCTTGCAAGTTTTTACATATTTTTATAGAAAAAAAAACTAGGCAAATTTAGACTTAATAAAACTTAGTTGAAAAAAATTAGATTAATTTATTAATGTCATTATTATTTTATTATTATTTTGTTAATTAAACAAACAAGTTTGCAAAACCAAGCTTAGCTAATTGAAAATTTAAGAGATCACTATAAAAATTTGATTTATCAAGAAATTCCGATTGGACACTGCTTCGTTTAAAAAGAATAAAACTAAAGAACATATTTTTTATGTTAAAAAGGGCAGTAAAGATGTATTTTTAAAATTTAACTCTAATAAATAACAGATAATTAATAAACAAATGGTAAGTGATTTTTAGAAATTAAATAATAATAATAATGTGAAAATATTTTAGTGATTAATATAATTTTAATGAATGTTTTTCAACAGCTTTAATGCAATAAAAAATATAATAAATCTTTCAAATAAACAGTTTGATTAATATACTTTTTAATTCTTCACGATTTAAAAAGGAGGAAATGCTTCTATTGCTGATATGATAGAAAGTTTCTCTGTGAACTTTAACAATCATTCACTTACTATTACTAAGAGAAAAAATATGGCTGCATATAATTATCAAAAACTATTTAGAATTTGATATTTTGAGTCTTTTTTTAATATTTTTTAATCTTTGACTTATCATTAACCAAATAAATTCGAATTTTGTTTTTGTCGTTCCCCACTTTTCAAAGAAAAAAGGGAAACGACAAAAACAGGTATGGGCCCCTGAGCACCCGGGGGCAGAAGTCTGGCTTCCAGCTCATATACGTCACAAACCCTTTTTATTCGATTACATTCATTCATCCACAGATCATAATTTAGATCTGGAACAGAGAACAATCCCCTCTGACCCAGTACCCACAGTGGTATTACTCTTGACTTGGAGGACTTTGTGACCACGACTGATTTAACGATCGCCAGCCACATACACTCGGAGAGTCTTCGGCTGGCGAGGTTCGCAATCTGAGGGAATACGAGTCCAACGCTCTACTATCCCGGCCTGCAGTTCAAATTTTACTATCAATATCGTTACGTTTTTAGCATAGTGGGCTCGGATTGAATGGACTTTACTTAACAGCACAGACAAATTTATTTACAGATTTTTACAAGATGACTTCATAAAGGGAAATTTCAGATAAAAACAATCGAACTGCCAACAGTCACTAACTGAGTAAATACAAGCCTTACGCACAATAAAAACAGACTGCAAGACAGCTATCGTATAGCACAGCAAACAGTAAATCAAAGCGAGCTCGCTAATACAACGTTAACAGCAAACGTAAACATAACTCACTAATAACAAGCGAGAAAAGTAAACAGCTGTTACAACGATTTGCTACTCTTTCGAGAGAACTCCCAAATTGCGGCAACCCGTCCCTTATGTAGCCGAGTGAGCAAGCGAGCACGCGAAGCTTCGGAAAACACCGTGAACGATCTAGTGGCTACCAGACTATTCTTTTCGCCAGATTAACTCGGCTGGCGCCAGGTTCTTCGTCAACCGTCGCCAACGCCCTCTCTTTCGTTGCGCTCGCCAGCTTGTAACAATATTTTAACTTTGTATTAGAAAAAAAACTATTTTAAAAAACGAATTAATGATAATTCGAATTAAAAAAGAACGAACTAACAACGTATCACTTTTTCATTCTTTTTAAAAAAATTTCTGTGACAGCTAATTTTCTTCACAGTTGCATAACAAAATTTCTTTGCGGTTTAACAAATTGAACTCCATAATTGAGTATTCAACCATTTTCCCAACTAGCATACTGAAAGATAGGTAGTTGGGCTATTTATTACGTAATAAATGTGACCACAACGTTTTGATAATCAGAACATTTTTAGGCTAACCAGATCCGTTATAATAATCCTTTATTTTTTTTACAAGAATAATCTACTCACGTTAAAGAAAAATATTCTTGACATATATAGCTTCTGTTTTTATTTAAATACAATTAGTAATTAGCGGATAAATAAACGCACAAAAGGAATTTAGAAACTGTAAATACTAAATTAAAGCATTAATTGAACTAGATGAACAGAAACAGGAATCATAAAATTAATTGCGAAGTTTCATACAGGGACTCAAAAAGAAAGTTAATTTATTTTTACTATAAAATACATGATATATCAATGAGCTGATTTAAATTTAACTAGGGGCAAAAAATATATAAGTTCTTTATATAACACTCGTTAGTAGGAAATTCTTGTTAATATACTATTTTCTCGTAGCCCCAATTTAGATCTACTGATTTCAATAGTAAAATTGTTTTAAGTAAAGTATGTTCGACAATATATTATCGGGAATCATAGAAGAATTTTGTTAAAAAGAACATATTTCTTTATGGAAATTTAACTTAAATTCGGTCAAATGTAGGTTTTTTTTTTGCAGCATTTACTATTTTAGTAATATTGTAGTGAAATGAAACAAAGAAATTAGATTTCGTTCTTTGGTAAAAGTTCAGGAAAATTCTTATATATACATATAATGTTGAATATTTTAAAAAACCCGTGCCCCACTAAGTATCACACGGGGCTTACAGAAGTAAGTTTACAACAAAACACAATATATACAAAAATCACAGACAGAAAACAGCCATGCCCGAACTGGGACTCGAGCCCAGGACGGTCAGATTACAGGGTGTATTTATATTTGACACTTAAAAAGGCTATTGCAATAAAATCGCTGCTTATTTGATTAAATGATCAATTACTTTTCAAGCATCTAAATTTTTAAAATGCTTTAAATTTCTTAAATATTATTCGAAGTTATAACCTAGTAATATTTTTTTTTAAAAAAAAGTCTTAAGTAACATGTTTACTGCCAACTATGAAATAACTCGTACACTGCGTTCTTTTTTAGGACGCGAACTACGAGTTTTCTCGTCCTTGTTTACTTGCCATTTTTGTGCATCTACGATTAAATTCGGAATATATGAGTGCTAATATCGATAGATGGCTTCTGGAAAAAGAACAACAATAACAACAAATCCTGGTTTTTACAAACAGAAAATTTATTAAAAAACAATCAAAAATATAATTGGACAAATTTAATCAAATTCAAGAAATAAAATAATATTTTATTGTTTGTGTAACTTCTTAAAACAATCTCTTATATAAAGGGCTGGTTCTCTTTACAGGCTGGACAGAAATAACGCGTTTCTAGGCGTTATTTATTTATTTATTTTGCTTGTGTACATAAACGACATGGCTTTGTCGGGCGCTATTTTTTTAAACCATGTCAGAACATGATGTTGTTTTTGGCGTCAACAAAAATCTGTAGGCGAAAAATTGAAATTTTATTATCTTCGCGAGCATCTCAAAAACTCAGCTTTTAATAACGCGATGCCATTGCACTTACAAAAGCTCTGATTAAAAAAAGATAAGTTAAATACTACCCCAAATAAAACCCAGAAAAATGTCATTTTGAGCGCGTGATTATATGAAATGAAATAAACACGAAACAGGATATTTTTTAAAATAATAAATGCTAGACAAAGATTTTTTGGATCGTTTGCAATGTCAAAGTGACTCAGTCAATGAAACAATTAAAAGGAATAAAAATGTAACTGAACTTGCACGAACGCGTGGTGCTTGGCCGTTCAAGAAATGATGTTCTGACATGATACATTGAAATATACATAGCAGATTTCATTTTAACCCTTTCGCGACGGTTGCCGTATATATACGGCAGTCACTTGATGCATCACAGCGGCTGACGCCGTATATATACGGCAGCCACTTTTTCGTCCACAGCGGCTGACGCCGTATATATACGGCAGCCACTTTTTGGTCCACAGAGGCTGACGCCGTATATATACGGCAGCCACTTTTTCGTCCACAGAGGCTGACGTCATCTAGATACGGCGGCGAAAACGTGGCGAAACGTGGCGAAGTATAGTCAGTCATTCTGTTGCGAAAAATAGCGAAGAGTGGCACAGGCGCGCCGTCGCGAAAGGGTAAATCTTTTTTTCCCGCTAGGTGGTAAACTCCCTAAATAATTGAGCTCTTGCATTTTTTTTCTTCGAAACTGGTTGAATTTCTTCTCCAATCAACGCGACGACGAATTCGTGTCTGAACTTTATCAGGTTTATTTTAAAAGAATGTTATGTGATTAAATCAGATTACTGAAAATTGTCTTGCAGTAAACGTGCTAACAGATTAACGAATAACACACAAACGAATAACTATGTATACTCAAAGAAAGAAGTTTATTATTTTTTGAAGTGAAAAGTTGACTATATAAGTTTTAAGCGGTTAAGAAAAGTTTGAAAACATTTTGATTAACTGCCAATCCTTCAATCTAAATTACTTCTGTCTACAACAACAACAACAACAATCCTTCCATACATCAACAACCGCAATGAATCACTTTGAAGTCCGTTAATGTAATCACTCAATAAAACTTCATCGCCTTCTTATCAATGATCTTTTTTATCTCCTGCCTAACTTCCCGGGACATTTGATACCAGGCGTAAATAAGTTCTCATGAAGCCTGTTGAGAGACCGTCGTAGTGCAAGTGTCAAAATAAAATGCCTGGAAAACGGCATTTTTTTTCCAAAAAATAATCAGGAGAACTGATAGTGTGGATTCATTTCTGTGCCGACAAAAGAGTCCCTATCTTTCGGCTTTCCCATTGGCTGTTGGTGCCCATTGCCAGATAGGAAAAAAAAATGTGAATGCGATTGGTCGGGAACGAGCCACATTCTTCGCGTAGTCTCAACCGGAAACGTCAGATTCAGATGTCAGTTTCTTTTTTCAGGAGGGGTGGTGGTATACATTATGGGGTCAACAAGTGATAGGTCCCAGCTGCGAATATCTTGCTGGGTTTGATTACTGCTCTTGTCAAAATTTATCTTTCGTTTTGTTTATTTTTTTCTTCTTCGGTTTCTTTGGAGTAGGCAAAATCACTCCATCTTTTAATTTTTCTTTTTAAAAGAAGATATTAAGTTTTGAAACACGAGATGTTTCAATCAGGGGTGGGCGAATTTTTAAAAGAAAAAAAAAGAGAGAACTCTAGATCTTTTAAATAGTTCTGAAAATGTTACAATTGGCAGGCTTAGAAAAGAGAGTGTCATTGTGTTATAGTTCGTCCATGACTAAATAAATAAGGATTTTTTTTTCAATTCCTAATATTAGCTCACACTCTCCTTATACATTGTTCAAATTTTCAATCGTTAATAAAATATTTTTCATTCATTCAACCAAATTCAAATACATTTTTTTGAAATTTGTAGTGGATGACGTTTGATGTTACTACAGTTTTTTTTTTCGAATATTAATTCATCAATTTTTTATTAATTAATTAAATGCTAACTTTCTCAAAAAAAAATCTTCATTTCCCCACCTCCGAATAAGTAACAAATTCAGTTTGTTTTTTCCGCACACTAATAAGGTAAGGCGTAACATGCTTTAGGCCGATAATTTTAAATGATTCCGTTTATTTTTATAATGTTTGAGGCATTTAAAATTATACTTAATGAATCAATTTTTCCGATTCATTCTGAAGTCTTTTCGAATTAAAATAATACAGAATATAGAAAATTAGAAATTTCTAATCTGTATTGCTTTTTCCAAATGGTGTGGAAAAACCACGTATTTTGAATTATCACAATTGGTTTTGAATCCTCAATGGGCGTTGAAAATTCAACGCTAGTATAATTTTTTGATCAATTATTTATAGTTTTTGTAATTGTCATTTCATTCATCAACTCATTCATCCACTCAAGTTCAAATAGATTTTTTAAAACTTGCAGTGGATGATATTTGATGTTAATACAGTTTTTTTCAAACATTAATTCATTAACTTTTTATTAATTAATTAAAAACTAACTTTCTCGAAAAACATCATTTCCCCACCGTCGAATAAGAAACGAATTCAGTTTGTTTTTTCCGCACACTAATGAGCTTAAGCTTAACATGTTTTCGGCCAATTATTCCAAACGATTTTGTTTATTTTCATAATGTTTGATGCATTTAAAACTAAACATCGTTAATTAATCGAAATTTCCAATTTATTTTGAAGTCCTTTCGAATTAAAATAATACAGAATAAAGAAAATTAGAATTTCTAATCTATATTGCGTTTCCCAACTGGTTTGGAAAAACCACGCATTTTGGTTGTCATAATTGGCTTTGAATCCTCAATTGGTGTTGAAAATTCAACACTAGTATAATTTTTTGATCAACTTAAGATTCATTCATCAACTAAAGTTCAAATATATTTTTTTTAAACTTATAGTGGATGACATTTGATGTTACTACAATTTTTTTTCAAAAAATTAATTCCTTAATTTTTTATTAATTAATTAAAAACTAACTTTCTCGAAAAAAATCTTCATTTCTCCATTGCTGAATAAGTAACGAATTCAGTTTGTTTTTTCAGCACACTAATGAGGTTAGGCTTAACATGTTTTAGCCCGATAATTTTAAATGATTCCGTTTATTTTCATGATGTTTGATGCATTTAAAATTAAACATTGTTACTGAAACGATTTTTCAGATTCATTTTGAAGTCCTTCCGAATTAAAATAATGCAAAATATAGAAAATTGGAAATTTCTAATCTGTATTGCGTTTCTCAAATGGTATAGAAAAATCACTCATTTTGCGTTGTTACAGTTGGCGTCGAAAATTGAACGCTAGCATAATCTTTTGATCAATTATTTATAGTTCTTGTAATTGTAATTGTGAGGCCGGAATAGAGTGGTTGGTATAACGTTGGATTCGCATCCTTTGGCTGCAAGTTCGAACACCATATATAGAAAGGAAAATGGAAATTGCTAGGAAATTCGCTTTCTATTTTTTCGCTTAATTTTGTGATTCTGCCATTTGTATATACATGTTTATATTAATTGTAATTATTTAATAAACAGTAGCTAAAATAAAAAAATTTCTTTGTTAACCTAAGTAGGAATTGATTTAAAAAAATTGTTTTTTATATTACTTGCTTTCCTTGAAATGACCATAGAGAAGCATTTTGAATTAATGAAATTGAAAAGAGTTTTGAAGTTTTTATTTGAAATAAGCGGCAAATTTCTCTGAAAATTTCTTGCATACTCTTTCATAAAAGTGATATATCTGACTTTTCTTCAAGTAAAAATTATAAACCAAGGTCTAAAACGCCAAGCTTGCTAAGAATTTTATTTTCAAATTTCTGCACGTGAAAGCGTTTTTCTTCTTAGAATAAATAAATTTAAAAAAAAAACCAAGAATGCATTTTAAACTGCTGTTATTTCGCCACTTTTAACCAAAACTCGATTTAGGAATTATAATTTTAATTATAAGATTCTTACGTTTTTAAGTTAGAATGTTTAATTGTATATGAAAATTCAGATTGATAAATGTTAACCTGTAAACGGTTTTGGTTCACACTTTTACATGTACTACGCTTTGGTCGTTTATTATGTTAAATTTCCTGTGAAGAATTATGAAAATTTTGAACTTAATTTTTTTCCGTGAGCGCATCTCATGTATAGTTTATACATCAAATTTCGTTTTGATTCGTTCATCCGTTCGCGTTGTAGGAAATTGTTTATTAGGGAAGAATAATTATAACTACCCTGTATATCTAAACAAAATATAAAGGAGTAAAATAGTTAAAAAAAAACTTAGAAGTCATTAAAATTCTATTATTTTTTATTGTCTGGAATGTATCTGTAGCAGAAAATTTGTGCAAATCGAAATATCACATATATTTTCCATTTTATCTGTGGTATATTAAAAAAAGAATTCAAACAAAATTATGAAATTATCCTTATGAATTTATAACATTAAGAGGATTTAAAAACTTTTTGATTAAAAATATTTATACAGGGCCCTACTTAGTCTAGTTGGGGCCCGGGGCAAAAACTTCTTTGGGGCCTTCTCTGCTTTAGTACTTCAGTAATGAAAAAGATTCATTAAAGAAGGAAACGTAAAATAATATTTATATTCAATTAGCCCCCCCCCCCAATTATTTGGGGGCCCAGGGTAACTGCCCCGTATGCCCCTGCCTTAGTGAGGTCCTGGATTTATCTCTATTCAAACTTCTTGTAGCTTCTTCTGTGCTTTGCTTTAATAGTTGTCAAATATAAAGGCCGCCAAAATTGCTTTGTTAAGGGATGGTGGTTTGGTCGGGCTGTGCACAAGATGTAAAAATTATGAAATTATTTTATGAATTTATAGCATTAAGATGATTTAAAAACTTTTTGATTAAAAATATTTGTCCAGGGACCTATTTAGTTAGGGCCCGGGGTGAAAACTTCTTTGAGGCCTTATCTGCTTTACTACTTCGTGAATGAAAAAGATTCATTAAGGAAGGAAACGTAAAAGAATATTTATATTCAATTAGGGGGCTCCCAATTATGTGGGGGCCCAGGACCCTATCCACTATGCCCCTGACATAGTCAGGCCCTGGATTTATCTCTATTCAAACTTCTTGTAGCTTCTTCTGTGCTTTGTTTTAATAGTTGTCAAATATAAAGGCTGCCAAAATTGCTTCGTTTAAGTGATGGTGGGGTGGTCGGGCTGTGCAAAAGATGTCAAATATGTCCCAAATGTAAGAAAAGCTGAAGTTTAACGTCCGTTGACTCCTTTAAAAATTCAAAGAACAAAAAATTATGTGAAAATTTGCTTTACTTAAAAATATCGTATTACTCGTGATTTCTTTCTTTCTTTTCTTTTCTTTTTTTTTGTCTATCCGTCTTATTCCAGCAATCGTCACACAATTCTATAGATAATCCATGTTCTAAAAATAACAGTTCATTTTTACCAACGCATCCATCGACCGAAAGGCATCGATTAGGGTTGAGTGATTAGCGATCAATAAGATTAGAGGAAAACTTCTTGAGCAAGATTTTTTTTTGTTTTTGCTTCGGTCCACTACAACCAACAAACCCTGCTTTCTGATGAAAGAAAAAAATGATTTGCTCTCTGTGAGACATTTCGCTCTCTCCGAAGATTAATGTGAGAGATTTTGCAAAAACAATCGCCACAGACCATGACTGCTATTTCAATAACAGCACTGGCTTTTAAATTGTCCGTTGGACAAGAATTTTCTTTTGATTTAAAGGAATAATTGACAGTTTCGTTCTTCGGGTGAAATTTATGCTTGTCTCCAACAATAACAATAAAAAAACATAAAATAGCAATAAGCTTCTGAGAAATTTTAAATAATTGGCTTTTATTTATACATGACATTCCTGTTTTGGTCGTTATTCTATTTTGTCATAGCAATTCATTTCCTAGATTAAAATACCTTCCACATGCCACTGGCAAAATAAACGATTTTTCCTGTTTTATTGCATTAGAAAGTAGGCTGTATATTTTAATAGAGTCTTTTCATATTATATTATTTTTTGACTTTAAAAAATCTAATTTCTTTTTGTCTTATACCTTAACGATATGAAGCCGAATTTGTTTATACTATTCACCATATTGCCAACTCTTAAATCGAAATTAAATAATTTTTCTATTCCCAAGCAAAATTTATAAAACGCAAATGACTACAGTAATACAATGCAATAGTAAGGTTTTTTTTTTTTTTTTTCATTTGGCTGCCAAATAGCGTTGAAGGATCTGAAATTCTGCAAGGCATATGGATATATAAATAATTTCATATGCCTTTTTTATTATTTTATCAGTTCTTTTTTTTCTTCTTGGAGCTCAATATTCTATTTTTCATAAACTTAGCAGTATTTGTGTAAATTATTCCTAGTCGTAATTTTTGTTTTTTTTCTTTTCATATTTTGATTGCTTTATTGTATTTCGCATTTTTTATATCAATCTCACGTCACATAATTTTGTCTTTTTTCGCATTATCACACTTAAATGCCTGTTTTAAAATTGACACTCAGTTGTAAAATGTTAAACAGAGCATTGTTCATTAACATTCAGAACTGACCTCTGTCTATTAAAATATGCAAACAGACCATTGTTTGAACATTGTGAACAGATCTTTGTCTATTAAAATGTGCAAGCAGGCCATTGTTTTAACATTATGAACATACCATTGTCAATTAAAATGGGCAAACAGACCCCAGTTTTAACACTGTGAACACACCATTGTCTATTAAAATGTGCAAACAGACCATTATCTATTAAAATGTGGAAACAGATCATTGTCTATTAAAATGTGCAAAGAGACCACAATTTTAAAATTATTAACACATCATTTTCTATTAAAATGTGAAAACAGGCCATTATCTATTAAAATGTGAAAATAGACCATTGTTTATTAAAATGTGAAAACAGATAATTGTCTATTAAAATTTGAAAACAGGCCATTGCCTATTAAAATGTGAAAACCGGCCATTGTCTATTAAAATGTGAAAACCGGCCATTGTCTATTAAAATGTGAAAAAAGTCTGTTGTTTATTAAAATGTGAAAAGAGATAATTATATATTAAAACGTGCAAACATGCCATTGCCTATTAAAATGTTCAAACAGACCATTGTCTATTAAAATGCGCAAACAGACAATTGCCTATTAAAATGTGAAAGCAGACCATTGTCTATTAAAATGGGCAAAAAGATAATTGCCTATTAAAATGTGCAAACAGATCATTGTTTGCTCATTTTTATTCTAGTATCAAACAGTAGCATGTTGATTTTTTAAATGATCTACCCTGCTGGGCATGGCTTTTGAAAGCTAAACGCTAAAACCTTGCCTCCCCTTTTTTGTATATGAGGGAACATACAGGACAGTGGTCAGAATTTTCTAGGGTATCTTCCATTTCATAGCTCCAAAACTGATTTAATAACCATAGAGATTATTGGCACAAAAGCATAAAGTTATGCTACATATATTTTATTAGCAGTTGTCATGGATGAAGCTAGACACTAATCCAATAACCATTTTTGTTTTTTGTGTCTAGTTCGAAATTTCTTCATTAACCGAAAACATGGAAATCTGTTAATAGGCGGCCAAGTCTGACATTTCAACTTCTTTTTTAAACTAATCTAAATTTTGTTTCTGTCCCATCAGCGACAAATAGCTGAGGAATTCAGCTTACGGTAGTTTCAAAAGGTAGAGGAAGGAATACTCTAATTCTTAATGAAGATTTCAAAAAAATGAATGACTAGAAATATGTATGTTTAATTATACCGTAAAATATAGTCGAATATTTATTCACCGAAATCGCGTTGTTTCACCTTAAAACTTCATTAGAAAGAAAATTCATGAAATAAATATCTGAAAATTAAGTTATCTTAGTAGGGCCTGACGAAGGTAAGGGCAGTTGCCCCGGGCCCCCAAATCGAATAGTAATTTTATTTTACGTCTCCTTCTTTAATATATGTTCTTTATTACTAAAGTAGTGAAGAAGAGGGGGCCCCAAGAAGTTTTTACCTCGGGCCCCAACTAGGCTAAATCGGGCCCTGTATCGAAGCGATTATTAAAAACAAAAAGGGATCCATATTTGTTCTGTTTATTAATTCTAAAATATATCTTAAATTAACTAAGGATCTTAAGACTCAAGAAACAAACTGAATGACTGGACCACCATGACAGCAATACTAGCGGAAACCCGTCACGGTACAACCCTTCCCTAAGGAAATATGCCCCACCATCTATGGGGGAAGTCAGATCCCCCTTCCTTTTCGTGTACCCAACAGGGTGGGAGAACCAACTACCATACCGGAAGCATCTCATCTTCATTTTGGAGTTCCCCTCGGTGGGATAATTTTAACCCTTCGAAATTCGAAAAATAATTAGAAGCAAAATTATTCACCTAATGCAAATATATGTTTATTGCTATGAAAAATAAATATACATAGTTCTTTTAAGTCGAATTTCTTTGAAAAATTTATCTACATCTCTTAACCATTATGTAGGCGTTTTTAACAATTGAATTTGAAAAATGAATAAATAAAACGTCAAAATGATGCACAGTCATGAATGGTGCCTCAGATGCACCATCTAAACTGAGAAAAGTCTGTAATTCTGGCTTGCACAAGTTTAATATTAAGAAATCTTTTTTCTTTAAAATGTTGGCATCTTTATAAATAATGAAATACATTGTCTATGACAGAATTTTGAAAACCATTTTAAAGTCGAAATCGCCTAGCCTCAATTTCTGCTGGTATTACTTCTTGTGAAGGTTTTTAAATAATCTCTTCATTGTCATATTCATCACTGTACAGTATTCAACGATAATAGAGCATTTTGCATTATGTTGTGCTTAATAAGGTATTTAGGTACATTAATGTTTCCATTAATGTGAAGAAAATAGCATGGCTTTATATTTTCTACAATAGGGCAAAGGTTCATGAGATCTCTGCAGTCAATTTGGTAGATTTAATTCGATCGTACACAAATGGAAAATGATGAAATAACACAGAAACGAAAATTCGGAAGGACATGATAGAACTTCGTTAAATAAAAGGTACAAATACAGAACAGAACGCCGTCCCATACCCCCCGTATCTGTGACCATTCTGGTCACTTCACGGTTTGATGGGCATGTTACGGGAATTTTATTTTAATTAATGATATATACAGTAAGAAAAATAAAATAAAAACAAAACTATTTACAGAATTTACAAGAAAATGGGATGATAATGAGAAAAGCTTACGGAGATTTTCTTCTTTTAAAAATGGTTTGACACTATTATTAGCTGAAATTTAACATGAGTTATGATGTTAGTGTATCATAGGAAACTGCTTGTTTTCATCCTCAGTCTTTTTGAGTATGAAACTTGTTGAGGACTAGGAAGGTGAGAACAGATTTCTATTTCCACCTATGAATTTAATTATGTGATGAATTTTGTGCCTGGATAGACGGTTGTTGGCGACTCTTCTCAGCCATTCCAGATCATGGATAGGTGATGGTTTCTTCATATGCCAAGGTACAAATACAGAATATCTTTCAAAAATACAGAGGATAAATGTCTTTTAACGTTAAAGTTCTCAAAAAAAAATTTCGTTCCTATAGGAGTGACAACATATTTTTCGACCTTTTACTGATTTTTGTCTTTATATAGAATTTAGTTTTTAGTTAAAAATATAGTTTTGAATCAGCTGCAAGAAAGTTTTCAACTAGAATTAGTCATATTCTTTCACAAAATAGTATTGGATATTGGATAATACAGCATTGGATGAACTTCAATATTAGTTCTGAACCAGCAATGGGAATATTTTTAACCCCTTAATTGGTTTATTTTCTTTGCTATCTAATAAGATGACACCTTCTATTTTTGGAATATTTTGTTATTTTGTTTCAAATGAAAATCCATTGAATGCTTGGCTTATCTATGTATTCGAAGTAATTTTCATATTGAATTATAACGTCTGTTGCACGTTAAATTAGTCAGAGCCAAATTCTCTCTCGTTGTTGTGGAATGGAGAGGGGGACGCCAGCCCAGGTTTCATTCTCATCATTTGACAGTGGTTCGAAATTACCGAGTTCCATCCCAAAATAGCCCTAATGTTATTTTACGTTAACTAAACTAAACTCGGTATATAATTACTAACTGCTAATCTTGCAATGGATTCTAAGAAGTCGTCTGTGAGACGGAAGCGATAAGTAGCGTTCATCGTTGAAAATGCAGATTCACACAGGTAGTGGAACCTAAGAAAGATGATAAATGATATGCAACTTTTTTTTTAAAAAATTAGGATGCTTTACTTCGCCCATTAGATTTCAAAAAATTTTCTTTGATTCTGAACAATGCGTTTTTAAAATTGTCAATTTGAAGGAGAAAAACTTCAACTAGAGATAAAGAGAATATAATAATCCATAAATGTGGTTCTTTTAATATACGTGTCTTAGATCTTAGTAACGGCAGTCACTCCAAATTGTCTTGGCGGTTCACCGGTAGATCCCGATCGACTTAATGAGCCCCTTTTACGTTTGATCTAAACAATTTTTATGTACTTTTTTGGCTTTATTCAGCCTTATGCTTGTATGTGGATAGAAGATCAATAACAAAAAAAATTAATTTGAAAAATAATTTTTTTAAATTAAATTCGCTCCCTCCATTATCACATAACGAAGCCGTATAAAAAGGGATTATTGTTTCTGGCTGTTATTCTCATTAAATATCAAGTTTTTACTAAGTTGACTACATTCAAGAAAAAGTTCAAAAACTCTTTAGATTGTTGATAAAAGGATAGAAACCTATTCCATCATTTCTTTTAATATTTTTGAACTTCCAGGGTATTGTAATGTTATGTTAAAATTACTGCACGTAAAATTAATGTCATTCTCTAATGTTTTTTTTGTTTGGGACATTCTGTTTTGTAATGCTGGATTGAACCTATTTCTCCACATATACTCGTATTGTCTTATATATCCTTCCTGTCACTGCTTAATCATCTCTTTTCTGATGTTATTCTTTTACATTTGGAATGATTTTAGGCGCCGGCTTTCTGGCACAGAGGCAGCGCGTCTTCCTCATGTTCTGGAAGTCCCGGGTTCGAGTCCCGGTGCGGGCATGGTTGTTCTGTGTTCTATCTGTGAGATGTGTGAATGTGCCCCCATCCAGGTAGAAAGTGGCTGTGCAAGCGACTGTGATGAGTGTGTAGCTAAAGTCGTGCTCTTGGCCCTAGTTGGCGATACTTCAAAAACAAGAGACGCTTATCTTCGGCTTAAAACTTGCCGATGTATTCGCGGGGCTTGTCCATGGCAAGTGCCATAAGTAATAGCAACATGATTTTAGGTTAAAATAATTATTTGGTCTTTCTATGTAGCCTTTTTTGCGTATTCATGTAGTATGCGCAAAAAAAAAAATATGCGTATTCATTCTATGTAGCCTATTTTTGCGTGTACTCTCTCGCTTCCTCATATACCGATGCGAATCTTAATCCAATTTAATCAAATCCATTCACTTTTTTTAGCCTTTCTTAAGTTTTCTTTCTTTTTTCAAGTTTCTTTATTTTTGGTATTGATCAATTGTCTTGCCTGAAGGGCACATGAATCAGTTGATGGAATTTTTTTCCAGGGTCATTTATGCGCATTAAATGAAGCGATTTAAATTTTTAATTAACTGAAGCAAATGTAAGTTAACTGTCATACATAAATTAATTCAAAGTTTATATATATATATATATATATATATATATATATATATATATATAT
>JAOUZG010017314.1:4866808-4880180 GCA_026289955.1 Argiope argentata
GTTTGGTTGAAAATTTGAGTCCAGCAATCTTTTCCCAGTTTGGTTGAAAATTTGAGTCCAGCAATCATTTCTTCGTTTACTAGGAAATTTGAATCTGGCAATCATTTCTCCGTTTTATGTTGAAGAAATTCTTTAATCATTTAGAGGGATACAGTATTTGTTTGAGTCAATATCATTACTAAGGTCCACAAACTATTTCATACCATCCTATAATGCGCATGCACTTGCAAATTATTTTTCAACACTCTCATGTTTGGAAAATATGTTAATTCAAGAATTAACACGTACAGCATATCATAAACATCTTAAGCAGTAAGCATAAAATAAAGGAATACATAAGGGACGGGATAGCTCGGTTGGTTGGGTTTGGATTGGCATATCGTGAGTTGCGAGTTCGAGCCTTCTAGCCGAAGATTCTCCATATAAATGGTGGTTGGTGCATGTTAAATCTATCTTGGTCACAAAGTCCTTCAATTACAGGTGTAATACCAGTGAAAGTACTGAGTCAGAGGTGGCTGTTTTCTGTTCCAAATCTAAATTACGATCTGTGGTTGAATGAAGGAAATGCATGAATGAAATCCCTCCCCTAAAAATGATTTGACGTGTGTGAGCTAGAAGTCAAACTTCTGTCCACGATTTCTCAGGAGCAATACTTTCAGAAGCTATTGCGCCCCTCCTTCCATTGTAAAGCGGAACACGAGAACAATAACAATTAGAAGTACTTAAAGAAGGTTGTTACTAAAAATATTTATAGAAGGTTGTCCTATAAAAAGATTAAGGAGCTCACACTTATAACATCAGCAGAAGTTTCCGAAGAGTTTGCGAATTCTATTTTGAGCTTCCATCAGAAAAACTAGGATAGAATATTGTACAAACTGCACATTACAGCCCCAGGAATATTCTAGCATAATAAAAGGAAGGAAGTTTATATTGTTTTTAATAATAAATTTCCCTTTTTGAATTATATCAGTTTAATAGAGTTTTAATAACAACAACATTTCATTTCACACTATTCAAAATAAGATATAAAATAATTAAAAGTGCTATCTTAACCCTCTATGGGCTAGTGTAACCTTCATATCACATTAATTTCATGTCACATTAATCATGTCACACTTCATGTCACATTATGCATTTAATTTATCGACATTTTACAAAATAATTATAGCTTTTTTTCAAGAGATGGCGTATAAGTCTTAGCTCTACAACGTTGCAAACACATTCAATACTAGTATTCATGACCATTGCCAGGCTTATCAACCCGGAATAGCAAAATAATTTCTGTGCAAACAGTTGACAGTAAGACTACGCGAAACCATTTGATCCGATTGAAATTATTTCTGCTTTTGTCAGTGATTACCAAACTATGTTTTTGGATGCATGTACATTTATGCCTTACACCAAACGCAAATTGTTTTATGGACTTCCACATATGAGCTATTATATACAGAAGTGCAGATTTTATAGACCGGTGTGAATTGAAAATGACATAATGATTATGATGCAATAAAACTGTTTGAACACAAAAATTTGTTTTCATTTGCATATATAAGTTTATAATTTCTGATTTTTCGTTCCCACAATTTTTTTTTCGGAGTTAAAACAAAAACTAGGCCAATGGAGGGTTAAATTATAATAAAATTGTGTAATTTTTTATGAGTATCATTTTGCCCATTACTAGGACAAAATAACATTTTTGTATTATCTTTTCAAAGAAGCAAAATATAATTGATTTTATAAAATAAAAATATATCTAGTTAAATGGAAATAAAAAAAGGGATATTCCAATAAAGTGTACTAAGAATAATAATTTACTTACAAAATTGAATTTATTAAAAATAATCTTTTAATAACTTTAACTTGTCCCTTGTCCTCCGTACATGTACAACTAATGGAACATTACAGCATTTTTAATAGTACTGTTTGTACACAAACGAATTCAAATGAAAGTAAATTGGTATTCATTTTAAAGTCAGTATATTATCGTTGCTCCAAATTTGTAGATTTTTGACAGATTTGATCACAACAGAGCGTATACTTTTATAATTATAGATAAGGAGAAATATTTTCAAACTAAAATACGATTAAAATAAATAAAATAAACAAAATTCAAGTTCTGAGAATTCGAGTACAAGAAGATGTATGACAGTACGTGAATTTTCCCTCCTTCTGTAATACTACATTTCGTCTTACTTTCCATCTTAAAGAAAGTGATTAATTCTCACGACTTTTGTTTCCGAAGTTATTGCTGACCTTCAAAACCTTCTGTTGAAGCCAAATTCCAAAGCTGTATGCATCAAGAATTATGTAAACTACCTCTTGATGGCGCAATTCATCAACTTTTGCCCTTTTTCTTCACGAACAATGCATTTTTGTACCTGCATCGATCACTCGCAACCTCTACTTTTTAATTATTTCTTCGCTTCTTTTAATTCATTCAAACGCGAGACCGTTAGTTGGGGGCTGCATTTCACATTGTTTCGCTCGGATTAATAACATAATTTCAAATTTAGAACAACTTCATTTTTTTATGGATTTTGACTAACCAGCTTGATTCTTCAACTTTGATCTTAAAATTAATGACTGAAATAAGGCAGTTTTGATAGAATAATGGCAATTGTTATGAGAATGGAAAGATTTTATATGCAGGGTGTTTCTAAAACCAGCGAACCAACATTAAGAATAAGTCAGTATAGAGGGGGGGGGAATCATTTTTATAATATATTATGGAAATACAGATGGTGGCACAATAAAGGGCTCTTTTTAGAGACTTGCAGTGTGGATATTGAAATCCTTTGCTACTATAAGAGATCTACGATACCCGATAATATTTTATATCACATGAATTTTTTAAACTTACCATTACAATCAAGGTATTTCTCACTGGAGCTCTCCAAAAGTGGGGAGGGGGAGCTTCAGCTATAGTGGTAGATTTACTTTTCCATCCAGATAGCTTATTTTTTCCACTTCAATCATGGAAATTCAACTCCTGCAGGAAGGTTTGTTCCATGACTGGTGAAGATCCTTAGGACTCCAAGTAATAGCTACTATAATAGAATAGAGATATCCTTTAATATTTTACACCCACATGGATTTTTTAAATTTCCCATTACAACCAAAGTATCTCTCAATACAGCACTCCAAAAACCTGGAGGAGAAGCTTCAGCTATGGTGGTTGATTTACGCTTCACTTACGGATACCTTGTTATTTCCACTCCAATTATTGGAATACCTCTCCTACTGGAGGGGTTGTTCGGTGACTGGTGAAGAATATTAGGATTCAGTTGTAGTTCTTTCTAAAATCCTGCCGCAGCTATTATAGTTATTCATTTTCAATTCAATTTTTTAATTATGGGTGGAGGAGCTCTTTTGTTCCTAAAGGGAACTGTTTTCGTTTGAAATGTTCAAGTCTTTTTATTGTAACTGTAACGGTAAAGGGGACTTTCAGAAATAAACAATTCTTTAACCATTTTTGACTTAATATTTTTTCCTATTTTTCCTGTTACTTTCTTTCTTCAGGTGTAATATGCATTGCTATGAAAAATTAAACTTGTTATCAGTGAAAATTTGAACTTTCTTTAGCATAATAATTTTGATCTGTAAAATGCAAGATAATAAAATTCTGTTTTACCTCCCTCCCCTCCCACACACAAATTTACTAAACGCTGCTGATTATAAATCTGAAAAAATTAGGAGCCTGGGATTTAAGATACTATTTTCTAAAACTTTACAAGTAATAAAACATTACATCGCATTCTAAAAACTTAAATTTTAATATATAACTTATTCACAATCACGTTGAATTTTAATTTTAACACATATGCGAAGCCACGATTGCTCTAAACCTTAAATTTCAGATTTGAAATCGAATTTCAAAGATAAACTGTCGTTTCAATTGCTCTGATGCCCTTGAATCTTTCGGAGCCAAATATTCTACAAATGAAGGTGACGGGAGAATTTAGAGAAGAAGAAGCCTGATCAAATATCATCCTCACCATCTGACCCTGGCTCAAAATTGCGAAGTTCATGCCACAATATATTTAAAATTTCTTTGAAACAGTATATAAATATAACTAAAATCTAATAAACTTTATCAACAGCCTAAAAAAGATTGATATGAGTATTTTGAAAAATTCCGGATTATTTTGGATTTGACGTACTACTAGTGTAAGATTAAATCTACTAGTATAGATCTATTAGTTAATCTACTAGTGTAAGACAAAGTTCTAACATTGTGAGTTTGAGGAAATCGGTCTGTGGTTAATTGCTGAGGTTTCTTTCCCCTTATTTCACCACGTTTTAAAATTGTACTGATTATCACCTGTGTCTAGGAAAATTCCAAAAATACCTTCAAACTTAATCCTAAGACAACAAATCCAATTTAACGACCAAATTTGACATCAAAATATGACCAAAAAATTTAGTCCACCATTTGTAAGAAACCAACCAAATATTTCTTTCATTCTTTGAATGTTCCTTTTTTTAATTATTAAGTCTTTCGGAAAGTAATTCTGTTTTTTATCAATGCTAGATATAATTGTATTTTTTTCACAGTCGAATGAAGCTTAAACTGCAAGATGATCGTGTATTTTGACAGCTCATATAGTAAAATTTATCTCTGAAAATATTTGATTGACTCTGCTCAGTAGTTTTTGATTAGTGTCCTTTCAAAGGGGGAAAACGAAAAAGAATTTCAGCATATTTTGCTTTTTTACTATCGAAAAGGTAAAAAGGATGTTCAAGGGATAGGGGGGGGGAACGACGTTTACAGAAAAAAAATGTACTGAACAGATTATCTGTGTCAAAATTGGTTTGCAAAATTTCATTTTGGCAATTTTTGTATTGAGAATGCACCACTTTATTGAAAGCCGGTTGATACCAAGGAAAAAGCAACGGTGACTGATGAAAACGGGTAAATAACAGCTCGTAATCTCACTGAAAGATTAAATGTATTGGATTCGACCATTCAGGAACATAGGTTTAATCTCAAAGCTCGACATATGGGATTCTCATGTTCTTTTGGAAAGAAATTTGTGCCGTCGCGTTGGCGTCTGCTTCCAATCACCAATCTGATTTGCTTCCCAATCACTAAGAAAATCATCCATTTTTTGGAGCGCATCATAAGTAGGGCGAGAAATGGGTTGTCTACAACAACTTTAAATGTAAGAGATCAAAACATGAAAAAAATGGGCCGACTTAAAGCACTTCAAAAGCCAACACTCATTAGAAAAGGTTATGCTATATCTTTGGTGGAATTTTGGAGAATTCGTGTTTTTTTTTTTCAGCTTCTAATTCTGAAGTGAACTGTCACCAACTGGACAAACTGAATAATTCACCTAAGCAGAAAAAGTCAGAATATATCAAAAGAAAATGTGTAGTGTTCCACCAAGATAATGCGAGACCTCATAGTAATTCGCTAGAAGCTTTTACAGCTTGGATTGGATATACTGCCAAACCTACCGTATTCTCCCGATCTGGCACCTTCTGATTATTATTTTCTTTAGTTTTTGTAATATTTTTAGACTATAAAACCTTTATTTCAAATGAGGAGGTCAAAATTCATCTGGATAAGTTTTTTGAGGGCAAGGAACAAAAATTTTAGGTGCGTGGAATCATGTTATAACCAGATAGAGGGGTGGAAGTATTAGAGAAGAATGAATACTATATGATTTAAAGAAATATTTATTCACAATAATAATTTATTCACTTTCATTTTCAAATAAACAAACGAAATTACTTTTCAAACAACATAATATTATCATTTTTAAAGTAATTTTCACAAAAGCGTTTTTTTTCTCCCTTTATCATTTCTACAGCAATGCAAAAGCGAAGCTAAAAAAAGTATCAACAGAATCAAAATACCGAAACCTTCCTCATCTTTCCGAAGCAGCCCGACTCGGTATCATCGATATGACATATCGATTGGAGAGCAGAAGCGATCATTGATAATCGTAGAATCGTCTCGAATCAATCATTCCTCTCTGCCAAAGTAATTCAGCAACATTTGAACTTGTCCCTCCGTCCATTAATCATTCGCTAACAATATGGCCTCGAAAAGCAGTTGATTAATGTTGGAGGGCGAGAAACGGCGATGTCATAATTGAATTTAAGTACTAGAAGGACACTCATGATGTAAAACACACGCTGTCATCGGAAGGCTTAAAGTAATAAAACTTCCAGCGGGCACGCTTCTGCCGTCAGCAGAAAAGTGATTTTTTTCCCCCTCTCTTTAGTTCGCGTTTTCTTAGCATGTTTCTGTTTCGTTAAAACTTTTTTTTACTTTGATATCGTTTTTTCTGTCTTCCATACACGAAAAAAAAGAAAGAAAAAAGACTTTAGAGAGTGGGAATTGATATCAAAAATTGGAGTTTTATTTATTTTTTGTCTTCTTTTTTCGATTTCTTATGTGTTAGGTAATTAATATTCATTAACTATCCGTAATATGTGTAAAAGATTAAATTTAATAAGTGGTTTGTATAAGAAATCGCGTTTCGTAAGGTAATGAAATTTTAACAAATCGTTGTTGATAATGTTGTTACAAAAATGGGGTGATTAATTTAATCGATCAGATTCGGGTCGATTTATTTATTTTTTGCTGAGTAAATTTGTTGTTCAAAACTTTACAAATGCTAAAAAGTCGTATAGTATAATAATAAGATAATGAAAAGTTATGTGAGTTTAGTTAAGTGAAAAGCAGCTATGTTTTGAAACTATATGTGAGCTGTTTTTTTTAATATAACGAAAGATGTCTTTCATTCAGAAATCAGCTTACTTTTAGTTGTGGAGGATGCGTAGATTGTCCTAGGACCGAACTCGTACGCATCTCCCCACAATGGTGACTCGGACGTGATCGAAAAATACGAGAATGCTTGGCAATCGTCAAAAAATGCTATATCAAGATTGGTGATTTTTCAATTTTCAGATCTTTCTGTCCGAAAAAACACTTTTCTGAAATTACGTTTGTTTGTTGGCGAATACAATAATGCAAAAAATGTCTTGAGCTAAAAGATGATATTTTGGCCAGCTTTCTGACACAGAGGTCTTCCTCGTGTTCTGAGACTCCGGGGTTCGAGTCCTGGTTCGGACATGGTTGTTCTTCTGTATGCTATCTGTGAGATGTGTGACTGTGCCTCCCCCCCCCTGTAAAAAGGGACTGTGAAAGCTATGGTGAAGGGTGTGTAGCTAAAGCCGTATTCTTGGCCCTAGTTGGCGCTACTTCGAAAACAAGAGCTACTGCTTTCGGCTTAAATCTGCTGATGTATCAGCGGGGTTTGTCCATGGTAAGTGCCATAAGTAACAACAACAACAGATGTTATTTTATCTATGGTCTTTACACCATTTAAAGAAATGGTTTTTACCCCATTTAAAGATTTTTAACCATTTAAAGAAATCTGTCCATCTGTCCGAATACATGTGAACACGATAGCTCAAAACGGGAAAAAAACTTGATGAATAATATTCGGGGGGGGGGGAATTTAGAATCTGTATAATTGATCCATATAAGATTTTAATCCAAATTTATTGGTCTGTTCATTCAAATCCATATAAACTTATAACTCTAAAGGGAACGATTTAGATTACATAAAATTTCATATGTGATTTGGTTATCTATATTGAAAATCAAAATTAAATTTAGGTTGCACTTTCTTAACAAACAAACAAATCGAAATGTATACTCGTCCCCCACCCCCTGTTCTTTGAACTATCAAACACGCATGAGCGAGAATGTGAAAATAAAAATATGAATACTCTTTTGCTCACAAGTTTCTCCAAAGTTCACAATTTTCAAGCAAGAGAAATGGAGAGAAGGGAACCATTTTTAGTAGAGAGTATGTGAAAAAAATCTGGTGAGATCCCTCCCATTTTTATTCATGCGCGTGTTTACTTGTCCTGTTTCTAATTCACTATTTTTTTATTTTAATTAAGCTTATTTTAATAAAGAAAGCATTAAAAAGTAATAAATATATGTCTCTCTTCTATAAGAAAAAAAAATTCTTAGTGCTGAAAAGTGGAAATTAATGTAAAAAAATAGAAATTCACTGTATTTTTTTTTCTCTTCCGCTTTCTATATGACTGCGATTTCTTATGCTGCTATCTACAAGTTTGAGACAGGTTTCCGACTCGTCTATTATTCTCATTATTTGATTGTAATTCAAAATCACGAGGTTAGTGCCAGAAGAACCCTCATGTTGATATTTCTTAACATGATGCTGCTATAACTAACGAAAAGTTATTATTGCTCGTATCAGTATTCTGACACGACTACTTTTCGACGTTTATGTACTAAATAATATTATATATATATATTTTTATTATTTTTTAATTATAATGCTATACCGTAGTTGATTTATCCAACCACTCTCTCATTTTAATCTTTATTTCTACATATAATATTATATTAGTTGAACATTCCGAACATTCTAAATATATACATCTAGACATTCAATAGACTGAAATGTTTGTTGAAAATCGATACAATAAATTAAATTGACTATTGATAATCAAATCAACATTCTTCAGCTGTTGAATTGATTAATAATCTTCATTAATTTATCTTATCATGTCATAAGATCAAGTCAAATGTTAACATTAACCGAATGCTTAGGAATGTAGTCCCGTTCATCAGACAAAATTGCCTTATAATAAATATTACAGAAATGTATAGTAAAACTTAATTAATTGCCTTTTAATAAATTTGAAATAACAGCTCGTAGTTAAATTGAACTAACTGCCTTTTAATAAATATTAAATAGCAAAATGCAAATGAATTTAACTAAGGGCATTCTCAAATAAATTAACGACTCAGGTTTAAAAAATAATTTGAAGTAAATTATGAAAATGTTTTTTTTTTGCTGTATTGCATATATTTCTCTTTTCTATTATTTTTTAATTACTAAGATAAGTAATTTAATTTTTATATTTCTATAAGCTTTTGAAAATGTAATAATATCGATTTCTTTGTCTGGGAAAGCTTAGTCGAAGAAGCCTCTAACAAATAGTCAGGATTAAGATTAAAATAAAAGGAGGAAAACGATACTCAAATCTTGTTTCTGTTTCTCTCTAAGTAGTTTAAAAAGCCAGCTCGAGATTTTTGTTCTCTAAATCAATGTTGTGAGTACTTGAAAAAAAATATAAACATTTAAACCAGTTTTAAAATAGATAAATAAACCATGTTTATATGAACTTCTTTTTGGCACGGAAAGTAAAAATGGAAAACATTGTTTATAACAATACCAAATTTTTTTCATTTAATATACTATGTTATTTAATTTTCGATTCGTGTTGTCTTTCTTAGCAGAATAAACTGAGCTTGTGGGAAGGAAAGATTGCTTTTCTGTTTTTGGAAGGTCCTGGACCTATTTCTCCGAAAACGATGGGTTCACAGATCTTTAATTAGGGAGGGTCTTCCACGGGTGATGGATGAGGGATGGCCTGCCCCTTCAGAATCGTCTGCTTACAATTTCCTTCCTCGCCCCTTTCGGTATAGCTAAATGGAA
Source organism: Argiope argentata (assembly GCA_026289955.1). Classification (NCBI taxonomy): domain Eukaryota; kingdom Metazoa; phylum Arthropoda; class Arachnida; order Araneae; family Araneidae; genus Argiope; species Argiope argentata. Next base: position 4,876,306 of record JAOUZG010017314.1, read on the forward strand.
GCTTCCGATCGAGGAAATACCTTTGGCAAACTTTTTTTTTTCTATCTCCTTTACCCGCCCTTCACCCTCACGAAACTCGTTTCGAAATAAGTTTTGAGAATTTCGGGGAAAATGCTTCGAGTGGGAGGAATTCAATTAATTTGGAACACGGGAGGGTCACTAGAAATACCCCGGCTTTGTGAGGTTAATTCTAAGTTGAGGTGACATGATACTCTTTGATAGAAATTAAGTGCACGTGACGCTCACTAGAGGTCAGTGGTATTACTACAACGGGACAAACAGGGCAGAGGATATAGATGACCCAGTAATCATCCTTAAAGGACACCATAGAATCTAAAGATTAATGCCCTTATGTCAGTTTTTAAAAATATATTAAATTACAAAACAAAAGCCGGCGTCCTGGCTCAGAGGTAGCGTGTTTTCCTCGTTATCTGGGCGTCATGGTTGGAACATGGTTGTTCTTCTGTGTACTTTCTGTGAGGTGTGTGAATGTGCCCCCCTGTAAAATGGAACTGTGCAAGCAAATGTGCTGGGTGTGTAGTTAAGTCGTAATCTTGGCCCTAGTTGGCGCTACTTCAAAAACCAGAGAAACTCATTCGGCTTAAAATAGCTGACGGCAATCAATGCACTTGTCCATTTCAAGTGCAATTAGTAACAACAAAAATAACAAAACAAAAGCAGTGTTATAGTCCTGATGTCTTCAACATTTATTTAGTCATTAGTGAAAACTCGGAATAGAAAAATCTTACTATTCTCAAAGGTATCATTTACCATCATTACACCACTGCCAGAGACCTTAGAAGAAAAAGACGACAGCATTATGTCTTTCAAATATGCAATAAGTACTATTCAAAGGCACTTGTTTGTCACTAGTGGCAGAATTTATGTTTCAGGATTAAAGAGTGCAAGTTCTAAATCCGAAAAAGCATCATGAATAACTTACCGACAACAAATTAAGACATAGCTCATAGCTGATGGTATAGTCGAGGATGTGATCAAGTTATCTCGTAGAAAATTTCTAAGTGATGGACTCAAATTAGCTTTGGGATCATGGATGACTATGGAGTTTCGTCCTGCAGCGAATGTCTTAATTAGGCATAGATTATGTGTATATACATAGTCATAGATGATGCACTATAATAATCCTGAAACAACTAATATTTATTTAGCCATTGATGAAAACTCGGATAGAAAAATCATTATATTCCCGAAGTTATCAATTATTACCATTACACTACTGTCTCAGACCTCCAAAATTGGATCTTTATGCAAGTAATACATATTTAAGTAATGCGTCTGTGTCCTTTACAAAAGACAAGGTTTCAGTTTCAGAATTAGATGCAAGTTCTAGACCCGAGGAAGCTAAATACTAACACACTGACTGCAAATTAAAACATAGTTTATAATGTATGGTATAGTCGAGGATATTACTGCAAGTTATATGGTAGAAAATTTCATTGTTGTTGAATCAAAGGATTGTCATAGTTATAATCTAGGATTATAACTATGAAGTTTTGATCCCTGTAGTAAACATTTTAAAAATTTAAATACGGCATATATCTAATAAATTTGATGTCACTGAAAAATTAAAGCAGTTAAAACTTAGATGTAATACCATTGTGATCGCGCAAATATTAATTCATTGCTCCAGGTCCAGTCTCTCTGAAGATCCGCTATATCTGTGGGTCACAATATAAAATCTACATACTTAGGTATAACGTATTCATTGCGGAAATTTGGATTTAATGCCTTCCTTATTTGACAAAGATTCAAAATTGCGAGATCCCAAATGTGTAATGACCGGATCGCAAAGAAAATACTGATACCCGGAGCACTCTTTTAAGGGATGCAATGGTAACTAAACATTTATGAATTTTTCACTTTTTAATACGAAATATCATGCAGGAACTAAAATGTAAAGCCATATCCCAAATAACATTTGCAATTTCTAAACCACCAATGATGATTAGGGAAAAAATATTGTAATGATATAACTCGGGCTTTGATTGTCTTCTATATGCCGCTGTGAGGTCCCTTTTTTCCATAACTTTTTGAAAGTTTGTAGAGGAGGAGGTGGTCAATATTTCACCACTTTGGGGCCAATCATCTCGAAGAGAATATCAGTTTGACTGATTCGGTCAATGCAAGGATGGACATTACTACAGTCCACAGTCGGTCACAACAAATCCTGTCGATACTGCTATGTTCAGTGATGGCGGGGTGGTTGGCTGTACACAATAAGAAGGTATTTTCCAAAATCGTCCACCTGTTATTACTATAGTTAATTTGTTAAGGTTTCAGCTTCAGGATTGGTTGTTCAAGGACAGATATTATCAAAAATGGACTGCGTACTTTTGCTGTACGTAACATTTGCTTTTGACGACAAAAAAATATTTTTTAGTGTGATTTGGGAATCTATAAGTGGGGAGAGGAGAATCTTATATGATTCTTGTACTTTTACATCACAAGATTCTTATCTAGATAGCTATGATATGGGATAGAAACTAAACTGAAGCAAAATTCCTGCATTGTTGTGGTAACTCAGATATTTAAGAAAATCATACCTCAATTTTAGGAGTAAAATTAATTAATATTTTATGAATGGCATTCTGTGAATTTTGTATCAACAGTATCACATTTGGAAAACGAGATTTCAGATAAGAACCTGACTAAGTATTCATGTTCACACTTCCCTAATAAGTTTTTGTAAAAAGGATCTGCTTGAGTTGTTAGCGAATTTTAGAAATCAAACAATAGTTCCCATACAGATATTACTGCGATTTCTTTTCATCAGCTCACTCTAGACGTCTAGACTGGAGAGGAAAAACTCATTCACAGTTAACACTAACATTAATGTGGTCACTGTTTTTTGGTTAATGCCGATTGCCTTAATGGTTGCTTATTATAGCACATTTATATCTCTCCATTGCTTTAATTACGGTCAATTACTGCAAGAATAAGACAATAAAAAAATAAAACATAAGTTATTATTATGATTTAGTCAGTGATTCACGAGGAATAGCAATAAAAATTTGGATTGTTTACAGCTTCAAATGTTTTCAATCTGGATTGAAATAAAGCCAGTTGACTTCTTTCCCAGGTAAAAGAAAAAGTTAAGCTATGTGTTCATTTAACAGGAAATAGAAGTCAAGGAAATAGAGCGTGGTTGGTTTATTTAGGGATTTAACGACTCTACCTTATACCAAGCATTTAACGAATTCTTAAGACATATAACGGAACAAAACATTTTTCTCTAATGTCTAATACTATCTGATCATTGGCCAGATGAATGAGCACAGAGTTCAAAATGTGTAAAAAGAAAAAAAGAAAAGAAAAAAGAGAAGTGCGTTATGATAAAAAAGAAACATGATAAAATCACTGAATACAAAAGAAAAAAAATGAAGTATATTTGTAAACTGCAACAACTGTAATAAAGTTATTTTTAAAGCACATTTCTATTCGGGTACTTCGAAATAAATGATTGTATCGTTCAGTATGAAAATATCTTCCAAAAGCGTATCAATTTGGTTATATTTACTGATAAAATTTGATAATCTATATCAAAAATAATATGGAAACATAATTTTCCCTGTGAATAAATCAAAGAAATTAAAAATTAGCAAAAAACAGTGTACAGCGGCGAAGATGCATTTCCTGTAGAGATGTAGTAGATTCCTATTGGCAGAAAATGAGTGAATAATTGATTGAAAATTCCGTGCAAGAAGCAAATCAAGTTAAACAAAAGTATGTAATAATTTCAAAATGTGAAGTTTTATCGAATTATATATATATATATATAAATATATATATATATAAGCACGCCTGTGACAATCAATTATTCACTCATTTTCTGCCAATAGGAATCTACTACATCT
>JAOUZG010017314.1:4900481-4925601 GCA_026289955.1 Argiope argentata
GCATTCCAGTATATCTCCGAACAAATTATCCCTCATTGATTTTACATACATTGATTATCCCTTATTGATTGATTAATAAAGGTATTCTTATGGAATGTTCACAATACATTAGAACGGGCTTTAGTGCTCATAGCTTTCAGTATTCTGGTATATCTCCGAGCCCAGTGAAGAATTTTCCCAGTCACAGCAAAAAGTAACAGGATTGTGTTTCTGATAACACCAGAATTCTCCCTCTTTATTCAGTGAGCAGAAACAGGAAAGGAAACATGCGCCTTTTAATTTTCTGACTCAAGAAAAATGTACCAACCATACTTTATAATTTTCTCTCTATTTCTACCGCTTCATAACTGATTTTTTTTTCTTCTACTACTTGATCTGAAAGTATTAAACTTGTTTTACTATCGTACTTTTACTTCTGAAATTAATTTTTTTTCCTTTTTATATGATTTGTAAAGTCCTGCTTTAAAATTTTTACTTTAGTTTGATGTACAACTAACGTAAAAAGTTAAAAGCATGTTTGGCCCTTAAAACTGATTTTGGTCATCTTATCATTGATGATGATGTCGTGTCCGCTTTTTACCGCGGAAAGAGGGGTGCAGTAGCTTCTGAGGGTATGAACCCCTGAGCACCCGAGGGCAGAAGTCTGACTTCTAGCTCATATGAAGATGAAACACACACACATACGCTTGCACAGCCCCTTTTTACAGGGGGGGGCACATTCACACATCTCACAGATAGCACACAGAAGAACAACCATGCCCGAACCGGGACTCGAACCCTGGACCTCCAGAACACGAGGCAGGCGCGCTACCTCTGTGCCAGCAAGCCGGCATCTTATCATTAATTCACTTTTATAATTGAAAGATTGACCTACTGAAAAATAATATTGTAAAAAGAATAGAAATGCTGTTGTGAGAGAAATCTTTTTTTAACACCAATAGTTTATTGCTGTTTCTAATGGCTCTTTCCATGGACAAGCTCGTTGATGCATCAGTGAATTTGTTGTTGTTGTTACTTATGGCAGTTGCCATGGACAAGCCCGTTGGTACATCAGCAGATTTTAAGCCGGAGATATGCGTTTCTTGTTTTACAAGTAGCGCCATTTAGGGCCAAGAGTGCGACTTAGCTACACACTCGTCACAACCCTTTTTAGGGGGGCAGACTCCATTCATGCATATTCATTCTTTCATCTCAGATCGTAATTTAGACCTGGGACAGAGAACGATCACCTCTGACCCAGTACCCTCAGTTGTATTGCTCTCGACATGGAGGACATTACGGCCACGACAGATTTAACGAGAGCCAACCACCACACACTCAGGAAATCTTTTGGCAAGTGAATTTCGAGCTCGTAACCTCTACCAACCAGGCTATCCCTGCCTTTAATCAGTGAATTTAAGCAAAATGAGCGTCTCTTGTTTGAAGTAGTGCCAACGAGGGTCAAGAATACGACATCGCTACTTAATCATCACATTCGCTTGTACAGTCCTTTTTTACAGGCGGGGGGGGGTACATTGTCACACCTCCCAGATAGAACACAGAAGAACAACCATGCCCTAACAGAGACGCCCAGATCACGGGAAGATTCATTAACCCCTATGCCAAGACACCGGCACAACATCTGTCTTATAAAAGGTATAAAATTTAAAAATAAATTATGAAATATTTTGTATTTGATTCATTGGGTGCAACAATGAAGGATTTTGTGCAAGAGATATGACGCCATGAATTTCTTTTCATAGTTGGATTTTGATTGAGCCAGAAAAAATAAGGTAATAATATTTTGAATAAAATAATTTTGCACTTTTAATCATAATAAAAATTAGCATACATTTTCACGCTAGATATAAATCATAATAAAAATTAAGCAATGTTAATAAATTAATAATGATTATCTGCTGTGCAAGATAAATTTCATATTGCGCAATAATGGTGAATTTTCTTAGCCTTATTTGTTATAACTTCTGTTAAGAAGCTTATATTTATATTCCTGTTAGAATATGAATTATTAAAAATATATATAAGTTTATGTATAACAAAAAGAAGGGATCATCTTTGTATCTAAATATATGAATACAACTCACAAATAAATGATAATAAAATTGATATAATTGATATTATCTAAAACTTGCATCGTATTGATGTTGCCTGAACTTGTATATTTCAATGTAGAATTTTTTAATTGTGTATCGAAATAAAATTAACAATAGGAATAGAATTTTTTGTGCAGATTTTATTTAATAGGAGGAAACTAGTCGTAGGAAATCTTAGAATAGTTAAAAAATAAAGTACTTAGTACTATACCGTCTTCGTCAACGATAAAGATCTTTGGCGATAAAGATCAACGGATTACATCATTGCCGGATTGCCATAATTGGCGGTTTAGCAAATCATCGGCTTCAAATTTGGCGATAAAGTTGGACGATGTAATACGTAAGTACCAAATATAATAACAGAATATTTATAAAGTTAACAAGGTAATTCACTGTTTGATAATTAGAAATCCTTGAAATTTCCTTTCCTTTCCTAGAAATCCTTGAAAATAAAGTGGCGCAAAAAATTCTTTAGACACTCTAAGGAAGAATTTGCAAAATATTTAATAACTTTTTCTGCTATTGTTATTATTTTCTCATTTTCAAAAAAAAAAAAATGACATATTGCTTTTTATTTTTTCAACTTTCGAATTATCCTTATCAGATATCGCATGTGCCGGTGTTTTGACACAAAGGTAGCGCGTCTTCCTAATGATCTGGGCGTCACGGTTCAGACATGGTTGTTCTTCGGTTTTCTATCTGTGAGGTGTATAAATCCCCCCCCTGCGAAAAGGGACTGTGCAATCTACTGTGATGAGTGAGTAGCAAAATTCGTACTTTTAGCCCTAAGTTGGCGCTGCTACAAAAAAAAGAAAGGCTGATTAGGCTTAAATCGCTGACTACCCCAGAGAGCTTGTCCATGGCAAGTGCCACAAGAAACAAGAACAAAAACGACAGAAATCACATGTAAATTGTTTGGGAAATAATTTATTGTAAGGACGATTTGACAATCTTTTATTAATATAGTAATTTGCATAAAAATAAATTTGTCTCTGAATTCTTAAAATTCTTCCTTTAATATGATTTTAAATCATAAATCAGTAAAAGACGAGTCACGAGTATAAAATAATCTTCGAAAGTAGTTTCTTTCTTTCTTTCTTTTTTTCTTACGTTTCGAAATGTCATGAATAGCTGACGTTTCATTCAACAAAGGCCACCGACTTTGGCAGCGCCGTACGACAAAAGATGCCTCCTCTTTCTTCCAAAGCATTCCTCTCCCCCCTTTTAGTCCGAGTCAGATTAAGAGGAGACAAGCAGAACTCAAAATAAGTGATCCATCAACCTCGTGGCTGTAGCTGTAACTGCTGGCTTTATTTATTCCACAAAGCAAAGGGGCTTTCAATCTCGAGGTGGATTCTGTGCAGGTTCGCAACCTGCGGGTGATCTGTTTATGAACCAACAGAGAGCTCGGCAGGATATGCGAACACGAGGCAAAGGAAAAATGGCGGTGGATGACAGCGATATTTCTGTATCTGATTGGTTCTCAATTGATTCGTCAGAAATCAATGCAGTCAAAAGTTAGAGAAATGTCCAATACAGCAAAGGCGAAACGAATGATAAGAGTTGAAACTCTGAAATCCAGCGGGAGTGGTCTCTCTAAAACTTTCTCGCATACTCTCAAATGTTATTGTTGTTACTTATGGCACTTGCCATGGACAAGCCCCGCTGATACATCAGCAAATTTTAAGCCGATAATAAACGTCTCTTGTTTTAAGTAACGCCAATTAGGGCCAAGAGTAGGACTTTAGCTACACAATCGTCATATTCGCTTGCACAACACCTTTCTAAGGGGGAGTGGCACAGTGACATATCTCACAGATAGCAGACCGCTGAACCGGGACTGGAACCTAGGACTCCCAGAAAACGAGGAAGAAGCCCCAGCTCTGTACCAGAAAGCCGGTATGCTTTCTAATAAATTCATCATACCAGACAGCGCCTCATACGGCACTTACGTACAATAGTAACCAAATATTAACTTTTACCTTGAATTTAGCATTGTTAAAGAATCTATCGTGTCATCCTTGGCGAGTTATTTGGCGATTAATCCCTGGTATGCCGGTAATGGAATCCGAACATTAAATTTGAGTTTTAGATGTGAGTTGTTTTTCTCAAATGGGTGAAACAAAAATTTGACACAAAATTATAATTATAGTTACAAATTCTCTTACCAAATGTGATATATTTATGTCGTTGCATTTTGGAATTCTCGCATTTACTTATTTATGAGAGTGCCGACCGACAGACACTCAAGCCGTAGTTGAATTTGGCTCAAAATTTGAAAGATGTCTACTCTACAGGTATTAAATCTATGCATCGAATCTTATTTATCGAGCTCTCTTCGTTGTGTAGTTATCGTGTTAACTTATATCCGGACAAATGGACTTCTTTGAAAGATTTTATTTAAACTCTTAAAGAAAACCAAATTTGGTGTTAAAACTACATACGAAATTTCAACCTTCTACTCAAATCATTTTTGAGTTATCTTTGTCAAAGACTGACTAACAGACGGATAGAAATTTTCCAAAAAAGTCTTTTTTGATTGTTGGGAGTTCTAAAGCAAGCAGATTCGTCAAGATCTCTAGTTCAAGTTTTTTTTTAACGATTGCTCTACTTTTTCTATACTACGTAGAAGAAAGTAAAAAGTTCAAAATATATTAACACCAGGGGAAGTGTTCTCCCAACAACTCAAAAACCTCTAGAGATTTTTGGACCCCATGACAACAGGTGATAATGGGTTCCTATTTGTCAATAACGAAAATTTTTGTTTTAGTTACTTTTTATTAAATAATCGCAATTAATAAGAATAAATTATCAAAAAATGATTGATTTTCGCAAAGACGTGATTTAATAATGCTTATAAGAAGATATAAAATTAATTGAGCAAAATAAGACAGAAAAGAAGTGAAACTGTTAAAAGTAAGTGATGATATATATATATATATATATATATATATATATATATAAATTTTCCTACATAGGTCTACAAGGAAATTTTATTTTAGTTACTTTTTATTAAATAATAACAATTAATATAAATAATTTATCAAACTATTATTAATTTCGCAAGAACTGAAATCGCATTGCAAACTGCTTCCTCGCCTTCACGGAAAAAATACTGAAATCCTAGCATTTTACCAACTGAGCCACTGCCTGTCGTTTTATAATTTCATTGCAAACTGCGTAAATCTGTATCAGCGGGGGGCTTGTGCGTCGCAAGTGCCAAAGGTATCAACAACAATGAGTAATCTAAATATTTTTTAAATGCTTGTTATATAGATTTGCAACCCGTATGCTTTATTTTATTGATTATATGGTATGTGACATAAGTGGCATTACGTCGGAATAAACCCCTTTAATAAGGATTACAAAGTTAGAATTTAGGGCGAAGAAGCGTTCCTTCCCTAAAAGACATACTGATATATAAGATTTGAAAATAGAGTAATAATAATAAAAGTCAAGCAGCACTATATGGCTGAAAAGCAGCACTATACGGCACAAAAACAGCAATATATGACACTATATGACACAAGCAGCACTACACGATACAAAAAAAAATCATTAAATTTTTAATGAAACGCATGTATTCAACAATCATGCAACAAGGTAGATTTTTTTCCTCTGAAAACGTAGAAAAAACGTAAAAACGTAATTTTAAAAAAAACGTAGATTTCTATTGTTCGTGATAAGAAGGATATGTATTTGGATATTTTCATGGTAAATAGTGTGGAAGATGCATGTTTCTTAATAAGAAACTTAAATAAAGGGAAAATAATGGAAGAATCCAGTTCAGTTCAGTTTTGTTTCATCATTCACGACAGTTAACCTGTTTGTTGCTACGAATCCTATCTAATATTCGCATCACTTATCTAGAACCTTGGTGTAGGTCTCAGCCTCGGGACCAAGGGACACCAAATTTGGTACTTAACTTTACTGCGGATATATATACGAATCCTGTCTAATATTCGCATCATTTATCTAGAACCTTGGTGCAGGTCTCAGCCTCGGGACCAAGGGACACCAAATTTGGTACTTTACTGCGGATATATATATACGAATCCTGTCTAATATTCGCATCATTTATCTAGAACCTTGGTGGAGGTCTCAGCCTCGGGACCAAGGGACACCAAATTTGGTACTTTACTGCGGATATATATATACGAATCCTGTCTAATATTCGCATCATTTATCTAGAACCTTGGTGGAGGTTTTAGCCTTCGGAACAAGGGATTCCAAATTTGGTACTTTACTGCGGATATATATATACGAATCCTGTCTAATATTCGCATCATTTATCTAGAACCTTGGTGGAGGTTTTAGCCTTCGGAACAAGGGATTCCAAATTTGGAATTCAATTTTACTGCGGATATAACACACATTAAATCTAACACCGTGGAACAAATATTTTTGAGAATAGAGGTGCTTTTTCAAGTATCATTCTCTTCATCTGGTTGGAGTTTAAATAATGTTATATCCCTACGGTGACCATATTTTTTCGGAGAAAATAAAGGACACTTGTAACGTGACATGAGGGAGGGGGTATGGTAATTTAAATTCGTGCTCAATAATTTTGTGTTAGGGGTGGGGGTTTGTGTGTTCGTGTGACGTCATAAATGTTAATTTGGGGTCTTCCAAGGTGTGACAAATTGTGACATGGGGATTGGGGTAGGCAAGGCCAAAATTATCCTAAATATTGAGATCATTTATGGACGCCTCCTGATAAAAAAAACTCCAAAAAACTTAGTAATTCAAAAGGTTTATTAAAACAATAGAAGCAGACATTAATATGTTCAACGAGTTTTAAATAATGTAATATGTAAATATAGGATATTAAATAATTTATTGCTCATACTTTCCAGATGTATGGATTTTTCGCAAAAGTGCCGGTTCACGCTTCAAAAAGTCGTGAAATTCAAGGCAATTCATTTCAAAGTTAAATTTTACAGAAAACCAATTTGAGAAATTCGATTTTACGACGATTTCTCAAAATAAAGGACAATATGCTTATTTCAGGAAATAAATAAAGTTAGAGGACAGAGCCTTCAAATAAAGGACTGTCCTCTGAAATAAAGGACGTCTGGTCACCGTATATATCCCACAAAATTTCTCACCTGTTGCTTTAGAACGGTACTTTAACATAACTAACTTAAATGGATCTTATATTTAGTTATATTTTTCTTATCTTTAGGGTCAATATAGCAAAGAAAGGGCCATTTAAATGGATACAGATTCTTTGCAACCAGATGGATGTGAATCATAGTCAAGCTGTAAAGAACATGAAAAGCTTGATGAAGCCCTTCTGTTTTAAAATTATGCCTTATATATTAACTACAAATAAAATCGATGTAAACTTATTAAAATCAGCCAAACTTTTATTATTTCACCAATGCGAGATGTTGATTTAAAATTGCGTTCAACTGGAGGAAATTTAATAATTTTGCATACCGTGTAGTATCAAACCTATTGCTGCTATTAGATCATTAAAATGGTATAATAATTTCTATTATTTAAATTCAAAAATCTTTATTTGAGGAGATAAGTTTAAAAAGTTTCTTTCCACAATCTCGACATCTTTTTTTCACTTTTCGTACATGAATAATTTACCTAAGATTTTCTTTAATTTTTTAAATAAATGACACATAACTTTAAAAATTTTTTAAACATATACGAGAAAATTTTTGAACACCCTGAGTTACATACGTAAGCGTGTCCAAGAAATTCTTGTCTGCTATGCTAATAGTTACTTAATTTCAATATCATATTAGTAAATAATGGAAATTATGCAATGAGTATTAATGTCTTTTATGTAACAGTAAAATACTTAAAAGTGCGCTGTTAATGTCTTTTCATGTATGTCAAAGACGTTGCACGAGAAGGAATTGGTTCTCAACGTGTATTTATTTCGCCTTTGTAGTTTATAGTTTTCTTGTTTATTTTAATTACAATTTGATTTTTGAAGCTATATATTAGTTTTTATTTTTCCAGAATTAGAAGAATAATTTAGAGTACTAATTATTCTTCTAATTCTAATAAATAATCAAATTCTATAAAATTCAGATAAATACATCAAACCATTTGAATTTACTTCAACGGCTAGACTCTTGTTTAGAGAAGTTAAATTATTGAAATTATAGCCTTTTTAATTTACTAATTTATTATTGATTTCTCAAAATATTCAAGAAAAAAAATAATGTACTAAAAACAAAATTAAGCAATTTTATTTTCTAATAGTAAAAGAAAAATCAATATTTCGCAATATCAGTATATAAAAATAAATAAATAAAAAATACTCCTTTTATTCCAAAACTTTCATTAGATCGCAATTTTCCATCAAGCAAATTTACTCTTTAAATTAAATTCTACGACACCCCCTACTTCAAGCAGTACGCCAAGAGCAAGAAATCTACGAAATATCTATCAATCCAAACCGAATCCATAAATTCAACTAAAGCCAAATACTTTACTCCTTCAAAAATGTCAGTCCTGAAATTTTTAAAACCCTTTTAACCATCCCAAACTTTTCTAAGTTGCCGCTGTTTCGGGGGGGCAAAGAAAAGGTTTTCACTACCATCCCCCCCTCTCGACCCGAAGGCGTAATTACAAATCTCTAACGTCCCTTAATTCCGCGGCTCACGTGATGCACAAATTCAACGTCGGGAATCTAATTTCTCTTCCGCACGAAGTAATCTCTGAGCTCCGAAATCCATCTCGGCGCCGCCCCGGCACACAGAGATTTCCAATTTCGCGTTTTAATTTGGAAGAGCCCTAACTCTGTGCACGGATGAGCGGGGCTTGCTTATCTCCGGCGATGCCACTGCTCCCAGAGAGACATCTGCAAGGCACAGCCCCACTGTCTCCTCGCTCTAATGACGAAATGATTGGACGTCGCTGGTCCAACGATAAGCCCCGGGATCGATGCAAAGGACGGCTCAGCAGGTTGTCAGGGCGCAACAGCTCGGGACAACCCCGCCGAAAAGGGCTTTCTAGTTTGGGTGGAGGATTTGGTGGGTGCTGACATGCAAACGAAGTTTGGAGAGCTGTTCCAGATCTTTGTCCTTTCCGCTAAACAACAATCTGAATCCGGTAAACGGTTTTTAGCCTTAATTATGGTGCTGGCGAACGGAAGGGCTTTGGCAGATAGGGCATTGTTCGAATAGTGAGTAAAGCTTTTTGTGAGCTCGGCAGAGTCGGTATTTACCGAACAAGATGCTCGCAATGGTTAGAGATGAATTTCGAATTTTAACAACCGACAAACTATTTTACTAAGATTTATGTATTCCATGCAGTTCAAATATAATATGATTAAGAAATCCATATTTTAACCCCTTACCTGACAAATATTTTGAAATTTTTTGCCTGGTGAGTCATATATAAACACTGCCACGTAGGAAGTTGTGTGACATGTAATTATACTCAAACTACGTTTTGTTTTGAAAATATATATTTTTGAAAAAATCCTAAATGGTTATTAAAAATTATCAACAAAATCTTTATAGCAAAAAAAGGTGGTTTAAATAACAGATCATTACTACACCCGCTAAATTACATATTAGCGGTGGACATTTCATTATAAAAAAATGAAACCAAAAATATGATGCTTCAAATATGAAGCAGCGTTCAACTTACAAATGAATTTCATATTTGTTCACTTTTTCTAAAGAAACGAATCACTGAATATAAACAACTTCAATATTGATTAACAGATATAAAATGTAATTAAACTGATTAATGGTGAAGATGGTAAATACATAACTACAAAAGGACATTATTCTAATGCTAATTCTGTTAAAAAAATTAAGTGGCCTTAACTATAGCCCAGTAAACATCGGATGATAATATAAGTTAAAGGCTTGTTGTCAAGTATAGCTAGCAAGGTTTGGTTATAGCTACAAAATGTAGGTTCATATAGGATCAGAATTTCTATTCTGAATTTTTTATTTAAATTTAGTTTTCCAACTAAATTAGTCAATCTTATTTTCATTTCTTAAGTTTAATTTCTTGACTTTCTTTTATAAAAAGTATAAGGAAAATATGTCGGCGTCCTGACACAAAGGTAGCGCGTCTTCCCCGCCATCTGGGTGTCCCGGTTCAGGCTTAGTTGTTCTTAAATGTTCTATCTGTGAGATGTGTGAATGGGCCCCAATGTAATAATGGGCTGTGCAAGTGAATGTGTTGAGTGAGTAGCTAAGTCGTACTCTTGGCCCTAGCTGGCGCTACTTCAAAAACAAGAGACGCTCCTTTCAACTTAAAACTCGCTGATTCCACGGAGAAGTTTACCCGTGCCACGGGCAAGCTTGGGACTAATAACATAGGAAAAATATTGTAATCTCCAAAAAAATTCAATTTCATGAAACGTGTTATCAAAGTTTGCGACGAAAAATCCCATTTCAGATATTCCTGAGTTCTTAAAACAAGTTTTTTCGATTATGTCTGTCTGTCAGTAGTCCATCTGTCTATCTGTCAACATGATAAATAAAAGAAATAAAAATTATCATTCTATTTTTAGGTAATTTATTTGATACCTACCATTGAGATGAAAAATTATTTCTTTTATCATGCAGTTTTATTTGAATTTGTTTTAAGATGACAACGAAAAAAAAATATACCATGATTGGTTTGTCAACATATCTGTGTCTTGATGTATAATAAATTTATGATAGTAGTGTTTCATTTTGTAAAAGTCTCATGCAATTGAGGTTTCTGAAAATTCTTGGTTGTTAGTTAAAATTTCTTCTAATAAAAAATTAGTTGCAAAAGTAAACTTATTTCGACTAGACTAGAAAAATAATTACTCTAATAATTAATTTTACATTTGCTGTTGCTTATCTATAAAAAATAAAAGCCCAAAGAATTTTTCGATTTTTTTTATTTACATCTCATTAAAAAGAAGTATTTTTTTTTGTTTGCCCATACATTAATCTGCCCCCCCCCTTCCTTCAAAAAATCGTTTTCATACCAAACAAATAATTTCGATTAAAAAAATACTTGTTTTTTTATTTAATATTTGGCCTTCCTTTCTGTAACTTATTGTTAAAAAAGAGAACCATTATGTCCGTTTTAATTCCATTTCACCAAAATATTCAGCCCCGATCCCGTTTAATTAATAATTTTCTCATCTTCCCTCAGCACAACGAGTAAAATCAGCAAGCATTTAACCATCAGAAAACAAAAACCCTCACTCTTCCGCATATAAATACTGAATTTTGTTTTGATGAATAAGGCTCTTATGGTGTATACACACAATGGCATTTGTTTACTTTGCTTTTCCCAGGAACCCGTTTCTTTTATGGGAGGGCAAAAATATATCTCTCCGGTCTCACCACACACCGTTTCCGAGAAATTGATTTTCGCTTTTCCCACTCACAGCGAGAAATGCGTTTTTGCTTCCGAAAAGAGCAAGAGATGCAAATTAATGAGTTTCTTTAATGAAAAGGAGTACACTGCTTCACCAGAAGCAGCAGAAGCAGGGCCAGAGCGAAATTAATGTAAAAAAAATAAAGGAGAGAAAAGCGGAGGAAAAAAAATAAGAAGATGTTGATCGGTTTTTGGAGAAAACGGAATAGCGAGGTTCGCCCGATTAACCAGATTGATTAATAGTCCCTCCGACCTACTAGGCTCTTATTAATTTACCAAAGAAAACGTTAAAATTGTGAAGATTTTAAAAGAAGACGAGAGAGGGTGGTGTGGAGGTATTCCACGCGTTCTTATTGATCGCCAAATGATTGGATGGGGATGTCTAGGGGAAAGAGAATTATTTAGCAGCTATTACCATTTAATTTTTTCCTCTTTCGTCTATTTTAATCTTCTGCTGTGAGGGTTTTTTGGGGGATTTTTTGAATACTAAGTGTTGCTATAGGTAAAAGGAATTGGAATTCAGATTTTAGTCATGATTTTTTTAAAACGAATTCCATTTTTGTCTAATTAAAGATGTATTCGGAGAATAAATATGGAATATAAGAAATCGAGGCATAAATAAGAAGAAAGAGGAATAAGGAATAAAATTCTAATAATAGGAAACCTGAGAGGCATTGAATAAAAGGAAGATAGATTTCCGATAGAAAAGTTCCGATATTTTCTTTTATGCATCAAATTTTTATTTAAAAATATATAATTTGAAATTAAGTTAGTTAGGGGGAAAGTTAAAGGCAGAAACAACAAAGTTTTTCCACATGGGTTACTATTAAACCTTAAGTTTTTAAAAATTTATCAATAATATTTCAAGCCAGAAGCGGCGGCAGGAATTTGCCGACGGGGAGGCAATGCAAATCCGGCAGGGGGGCAAGCATAATATCTCTCATTTGGCTTCAAAATAACTCAAAATAGTTAATTTTACATTTGATTAAAAAAATCAAGTATTATTATGATTATTTGTTTTATTCAGATACTGGCCCTTCCTTTCATTATTCAATGTACATTTGTAAAAAAAAAAATGTTGTTATGCGATATGATGTGATATCTCATTCACTTGTCGGATACATTGCTAAAACAAACGCAAATTATAAGTGAAATGAACGACTATTTAATCAAATGTCGGAAATCTGCAGACTTCATCGACACTCGTCGCATTGAGTTTATAGTTGATTAACAAAAAATGTCAGTAAATTAGCTTATCGCCCTGGTCGGTTATATTGTCAAAAGTAGAACAAATTATAAGCTGAATGAACGACATTTGAATCAGATATCTGAAAATCTGCTTAACATATGTCTTCGACATCCATTATTTTCAATTTTAAGGTCCATCAAAAATTGTCTATGAAAATACGGCATATTATTGATCTACCACCCTATCGAATATTTTGCCAAATATAGTGTAAACAATTTAATCATTACTTGCATATTTCGTTTGTTTACAATATATTAATTTCAAGGAGATTTTAGAATAATCATATTGGATAATGCGCAGCTCTCTACAACCATCCTGAAATGGTGAACATTTTTGCCGACGAAACTCTAAATATCTCGCCGACAGGGGGGAGGGAGGCAATAGACTACTGACAGGGGGGCAATTGCCCTCCTAGCCCCTTTGCTATCGCCGCTTCTGTTTCAAGCATTCAATTATTTTTAAGCTTTTTCCATGCAAACAGGAAAAATTTTCAGTTATCTAGTTGATACAAGAATAACTCTATTCCAGAAATGATATCCGATTAAACATTTATACATTTTATATGAAAATGTTCTTTCTACATGAATTTCAAACTTCTAACATAGAAAAAAACTATTTGTCATCTTTCAAAGGACCTTTCCGGGGTTTCTTACTGGCGAGAGTCAGGTATTATTGAAAAGGGAAGGAAAATAACGTTTCAAAATTCTCCCTGTAGAAGACCACAATGTCCGATAACAGTTAATGACGCTTTATTTACTCAAAACATAAACACAGGTAATAAAAACATAGACGAGATATATAAAAGGATATCCCTGGTGAAGAGTCAGTTTATAAGTGTACAGCAAATCGTTATTTAAATAATAACAACATTATAATAACTTTCAATGTACTCATGCGATAACTCTTCAAACAGAAATTTCATCTTTTATCTTTTGTAGTTTCCAGAACTCATAAAGAAATTTCTAGAAGAATCTATAGATCTCGGTATTTTATAGAAATAAAAAAAAAAGTTAATAAATTTTCGGAAATCTGCATTTTTGTCGCCAGAATTCGGCTCATTTTCTTGGCTTTTTTTTGTATCATAACAGTTGCAAATTTCTCCTTTTGGCGATGACACTTACTGGATAAGAAAACTGTTGGACAGATTTGTAACAAAAGGATAAATACACATAATATTACTCTTCTTTTACATTCACGATATTAATACCTCTTCTTTCCGGTCCTATAATATTTCTTATGCTGGTAATGTAATAAAAGCCTCAAATCTATATTAATGAAATTTTATGCTTTTCACTATTTATGCTATGCCAAAAAAGAAAAAAAAAAGGTTAAAATGACACTGCTTTGCATATTTCAATGTATCATGTCGGAACATCGTTTCTTGAATGGCCGAGCACCACGTGTTCGTGCGAGTTAATTTATGTTTTTATTCATTTTAATTGCTTCATTGAATGAGTCTCTTTGGTATCGCAAACGGTCCAAAAAACTTTGTCTTGCAATTTATTGTTTAAAAAAATATCACATTTCCTATTTATTTCATTTCATATTATACCGTGCTCAAAAGGACATTTTTCTAGGTTTTATTTGCTGTAGTCATTAACTTATTTTTTAAAAAATCAGATCTTTTGTAAATGTGATGGCAACACATTATCAAAAGCGATTTTTTTTTTGAGGTACTTAAGCAGATAATAAAATTTTCATTTTTAGCCTACGATTTTTTGTTGACTCCAAAAACCTCATCCTCAGATCAACATCATGTTCTGACATGATTTTAAAAAACGCAGAAAAAGGGTCTTGTAACCAATCAGAAACACTTCCAGACAGTTACCTGTTGAAAGTCTGAAAATCAGCGGACGTCAATAAAAAAACTAAGAATTAAAAAAAAAAATTGATTTTTTAATTTTATTTAATTGATTGATTTAACTTTAATTTTATAGATTGACTTTTCCCTTCGATCTAGTCACAACCATAACGAAATTAATATGGATTTTCAATAGATTAATTAGTAGATATTTAACTAGAGAATGAGCTATTTTCAGGACAAGAAGCTATACGTTTGTATTGAGAAAAGAAGTAAGAAAATGCATTTCCCTCTATGATATTCTTTTTCAAAAATTACAAGACATTGCACTTCTCGCTTTTTACGATAAAAGTTTTTTCGAGTCGTGAAATATTCCATCATACCGGTATGGACACACAACGGGATCGTGTATATTTATAAGACAAAACAAATGTAAACTGTTGATTAGCAAAGGCCATGGCAGAACATTGACCCAACGTAGGGACCCAGGTTTTGACCCAATCTGGATCAAGTTAAATCCATCGAAGCCAAATGTTGATATTGTGTTGAAGGCTATGGATGGAATTACCAGCTCAAGCTTCATTCTTGTCATCTAATCATGGTTCAAAATTACGAGGTTCATTCCAAAAGATGCCTAGTTTTGCTTTAAAACTAAATTAAATAATGTAATTAAATTAAAGTAATACAGCTGAATAAAACTAAATCATTCTGATATTACAGCCTCGCCAATATATTCTATATGAGTCTCGCATAATTTCTGACTAGAATTTACCACACAATTTTAGTTTATAAGATGCCCTACTGAGTGTACTTTTGGCATTGTGTTTCGATTTGCTAAAATTGATTAGCTTTGGTGCGGTGGTGAACACACACACACTTTTTGTTTTATTTATTTGCAAAGAATTTCTTGTAAAGAATAAACAATTAACTATACATTCCAACAGTCAGTCGTTCTGAAATCAAATTTATATTTTTTGCGTGAATTTTTTTAAGCAAATTGTTGTTGTTACTTATGGGACTTGCCATGGACAAGCTCCGCTGATGCATCAGCAGATTTTCAACCGAAGGAATGCGTCTCTTGTTTCAAGCAGCGCCAACTAGGGCCAAGAGTACGGCTTAGCTACACAGTCACCACAGTCGCTTGCACAGCCCCTTTTTACAAAGAGGCACAGTCACACATCTCACAGATAGCACACAGAGGAACAAATTATTTATTTGGAGCTATTCACAATTTTTTAGATTCCGACATTTTAGCAGATCAGCTTTGGTTCCATGCAAACATTTATTATGTTATATTATCTCACAGTCATATTTAAAAATTTCTTTAAAAATTTTTGAACTTTTGTTACTCATGAATTTATTTTGAGATTTCCATCATCACCAATTTTATGAAGATGTGATAATAAATAAAGTTACAAAAGTGCTCGATTTCTTTTGTTGCAGTCTGTATATCTGAGTTACTCTTAAACTTTATCAGAATCCTTTATATTTTTTTATTCATGTTAATAGCGATTCCGCACAAGCACACACACACAATGACAGTATTTTATTATTTTGTTTTCATGAGAATGATACTGCCATTCTTCTTTCACACTTCTTCTTTAAATAAGAAATAAAATGCACATTTATGTTTTTTTTTCTTTTTAGTTACATCTCATTTTGGAACTGCATGAAAGCTGTTTCAGGAAAAATCTCGTAATTTCGAACCATCATCAGATGATGAGTATGTCTCTAAATGGATCCTGCCTTCATCGAATTTCAACATAATATCAGAGGTTATGATGATGTATGCTGTTATTTTATGATTTTTGATTCTTACGAAAAAAATTATTTCTTCAATAAATAAGCATATGAAATGTTAAATTATTTTTGTTTACACGTTACATATTTGTTAACATGTTGTTCACAATTTTATGCTATTTTTGCTTTCATTTTTGTTACATTCAATGTTACATGTTTACATTATCCTTATGTAAGTAAATGACGTATTTTTTTTCATCTTTCAGAGCAGTGAGCTTTGAATCTCAGATGACGAAGAGATGTTTCTCATTTTTTTAAAAATCAATGAGCATACGCAGGATAATTACATTACCTGTATGAGGTAATTATATTTAATGATATGAAATCGTACAAGATGTTACATTCCAGACATAATTAGTATCTGCCAAAATCAATTCTAGATGTCCAATGGTAGTTGGATGGGAAAATGGGAACAACCCTGAATTTTGCATGCTTTCAGAGTATTATTAACCTCATCAGATCATTTGACCGACGGCCACTCCCACACTTCGATTTCTTTAAGGAAATGCTTGAAAAAGAAATCAATTTAATTTTTACAGTTGGAGTACTCAGAACGAATATAAAATTTGACCAACCCGATGAGGTTTTGTGTCATCGTAATTTAAGTAGTTTTTTATTCCGGATGAATTGTATGTGACCATCAAAAAATAACTATCAGCGAAAATAGCTATATTTAACCCTTTGCGATCGGAAAAGTAATTCGATGCATAATTATTCACCTAATGAATGGACCTGTTTACTACACCAAAAAATAAATACATGCAACTACTTTAAGTTGAGTTTCTCGGAAAAATAAATCTTTTAACATTCTGTAGATGTTTTTAACAATTAAAATTTTAAAAAAGGATTAAATAAAATGTCAAAATGATGGACCTTCTTGAATGGTGGCTGAGAGTAGACATACGACCAAAGGGTTAATTTTAGGACGCAAGGGGTTAATTTAGGACGCAAAGGGTTAATTTAAGGACAAAATAAGTAAAATGTAATCTCTCAAAAATTGACCCAATATTATTTCCACAGCGGCCATAACATGAAATACTCCTTATGTCGTAAAATTTCTAACAACTTTCCTTTGATTATCTATTGAACAAATAATTCCTGATTTAACTCATTAATACTATTTAAATAAATACGATAATTTAATTACTAATGCATTTTAGAAACTAATAATTTTTTAACCACTTAACAGTTTTGCCCGTACGCCGTACGTGCATCGGTTTATTGAATTTTGATAGCCGTAAGCTAAAAGTAAACCATTCATAATGATTATAATTCCATATGAAAATAACTTCGAATTCATGGATAAATCATATATTCAATGGATTTCCATTTGAATCAAAATAAGAAAATATTACTAAAATAGGCGATGTCATTTTTTTAAATAGTAAAGAAAATTAAACAGTTAGGTGGTTAAACATCCTTTTCATTAAAATATTTGACCTCATTGAATAATCTACAATTGGGAAAATCGTAAAATCGTATCGTATAATCGAAAAACATTTTAATTTTTAAGAGAAAGAATAACGAAATTTCCTTTTAATATATTAATTTACTAACTATAAGATCAATGTTGTTTTAGGCAGTAAATTTATGTACTCTTAGAGCATGTTAGACGAAATCTATTGTTTCATTACTTTTACTTTTGTCTCAGACAAGATTTTTTCAATAATTTTCTTTCTTTTTTATTTCTCAAAAGAAGCTGAATAATTGGTGATCCATAAAACTTAAAATTTGTATAATTGGAGCTCTATCGTACTCGATTTCGTTCTCAATTCCTACCATTAGTACCACTCTCCCTATATTTATATATCTTGTTAAAAATTTTCAATCTTTAAAAAATAACTTTCAATCATCCACTCCAATTCAGTTACATTTTTTGAAACTTGTAGTGGATGACACTGGATATTATTGCAGTTTTTTTTTTTCAAATGTTGATTCATTTATTTCCTCCATACTTTTTGAAGCCTCATAATATTGATATATCTCCATACTTGCTAAAGCTGCATTAGATTGATATCATATCCCCATACTTGTAGAAGATTCATTATCTCTTATTATTGATGACACTGATCTTTTATTTCGTGCTACAATATTTTTGAAACAAGTTGATAAGTTTCCTACGCTAGGTTTGATGAAGTTGAAAATTTTTGCTATTAGACAACAACAGCGTGGCTATATAAAATGTCAACAACAACAGCATGGTTATATAAAATGGCAAATACCAAAACTATACATATTTATTGGTGTTTGTATTTATAAATGTGACATTTTGCGTCTTAAAATAAAACGTTGCTGTTTTTAACTAAACCCTGTATTAGAAAATCACTATAGTTATACATGAATATATTTAGCACAAATTGTGGGGAAATAGCTGCTTTTGATTAAATAATTTTTAGTATTATTTTAAATTCAAAAATTCCGTATTATTGTAATAAAATGAAATTTATTGAAAAGAAAACGTTTTTGTTGAAATTTATACAAATGAAGACAGGAATTTGAAATTAAAGGATATTTTCTTCTTAGAATTTTTAGACATAAATGCTGAAACGTGAAATTTAATTTATAAGAATTAATCTGGAAAATCTTATTCAATTCAATAGAAATATTAAGGAAATATATTTTTCTTGTAATATTGTTAATGAATTTTTATATAACCAAAAAAAATGTTCATAGATTATTTTAGAAGAGATTTAAATGATGGACGCTTTTCTCATTTAGTAAGACGTTATTCTCATGATATGATGGAAAAGTTAGAAAGAGGTGTGTTGGCTTTGGAGTTATCCTCGTTATCTGAGACTGATTTAAACTCATAAGGGTCCATGAATCAAATAGCCCTTATGTAATTTCAAAAAAATATATGCAATTTACTTGCGAAAGAGATACACATTCCTACAAGATAGTTTTAATGGTTATTTTTTTAAATCTTTGTTGCTGTAATTTATATATTCAGCAATTTTAAAAGTTATATAGATTATTTATTCTTTCGATTCATTATTTGTGCTATTTTTTAAATCAATATTTTATTATTATTATTTATGTTTCCACATCCATATTTTTTATCCAGACTTTTTATAATAAAAACGAGAAATTGCCATTTTTCTAAATGAAATTATTGATTACAGGGAGGAAAAAACGAAAATTTATTTTTTAAAAAAAAGAAGAAACAGAAAGAAAAAAAATCCAGCAAGTTTAAATTTTCAGACTCTGGATTTTCAAACTTTATTAATGACCATAGATTAGCTATTTCTTTTAAGCCCCATAAATTTAAAATTGCGTCTCATATAACCAGATAAATAACGTGCACCGAAGTGAAGTGATTTATTCAGACAAGTTGAAGCAGCGCCCCTTTCGGCGAAATAAGGAAGTTACACAAGATACATCAGAGCAATCAAAAGGTTTAAATAGAAAACTGTAAGCTATACTATTGTTACGTTTTTAGAGTAGCGGGTTCGGATTGAATGGACTTTATTTGAGGACAGTACAAACAAATTTTTTACAGGTATTTATAGGATGAGTTGATGAAGAAAAACTTTAGATAAACCCAATCCAGCAGTCAACAGTCACTAACAGCGTAAATACAAGTCTTACGCACAATAAACACAGAATGCAAAACAGGTATCGTATAGCATAGCAAACAGCAAATCACAGCGGTCTTTAATAATACAACGTTCACAGCAAACGTAAGCACAGCTCAATAATAACAAGCGAGACAAGTAATCCGCTAATCCAGGGAGACGCTTCCCTTCCGAGAGGAAGCTCAACTAACTAACTGCTGGAACTACGGCTAATCGTCCCTTATATAGCCGAGCGAGCACGCGCCCAAAGGCAGGGGAAGCAACGCTGCGCTTCACGTAAGATTCAGCGGCTACCAGACTATTCCTTTCGCCACACAAAACCGGTTGGCGTGAAGCTCCTCGTCAAACGTCACCAACCTCGGCGTGTATCCGCAGGCGCTCGCCCGCTTGTAACACTATGATAAAAACACTAGAAGAAGTCTCATGGAATTATTTCGGAAATTAACGTAGATATTAGCGAACTCTCTATGTCTTGAAAAAGGGTTTATTCTATCATTAAAAAATATACATATGTTCTCAACACCACTGTCCCTTTGAGTATGTTTTACAATTTTTTTTATTGTTATTTTTTAGTCTCTTTCATGTCCTTTAAAAATATGTTCTAAAATTCCTTCTCTACCAAATGTATTTTTCAGATTCTTTTTTTAAATTATTATTTTTATTTAGTTATTTCATTGTTTAAGCTTCAATTCTTCATTGATAAACTCAGAAAAAATCTTTTTGAAATAGCGGAGAAAACATTTTTTTTAGTGCGAACTCTTTTCCTAATCAGGGGAAGCTTTTAAAGAAAGCAAATATCTTCGCCAGTTTTTCAGGTAACTTCATGAAACATTTTCCTTTGTACGACATTTTTTTCCCCTCATATATTTCTTATTTTCTCCTTAGGTTATCTGAAACCTATGTCAATAAACAAAGGATAGTCACATTATTGTACGCAAGAGCTATTTCCTTGACTGAGATGCCGTTTTGAATTTATGAGGCTTATATTTTGCCGATCACCTTGCATATATAATCCACATGATAACTCTCTCTGCTAACTTAAAAGAAATTAAATCTCCAGCAAAAGGTGGTGAAATTTTGTGAGAATTTAATTTGCTCCTTAAATATTTCAATATTTTTTATTTGAATTCCCAGTCATAAATTAATTATTTATAGGAATAATCTATATAAATAAAAATGAATAAAGCGTAATGTGTTGCTAAGCGCAAAACTCGAGAATGGCTGAACCAATTTGGTTAATTATTTTTTAATGTTTCCGTTAAGAGACGAGGAAGATTCTTATAGAGAGGGGGGCAGAAAATTGCGAGGAAAATAGTAAAAATGACACTTTTCTTACTTTCTCGCCATTTTCCTCCGCCATATGAGTTAGATTTCAGTTTGTTTTTTTCCGCACGCAAATGAGGTTAGGCTTAACATGTTTTCGAACGATTATTTCAAACAATTCTGTTTATTTTCTTAGAGTTTCATGCATTTAAAATTGATCATTGTTAATGAATCGATTTTTCCGATTCATTTTGAAGTACTTTTGAATTAAAATAAAACAGTATAAAGAAAATTAAAAATTTCTAATCTGTATTGCGTTATCCCAACTGGCGTAGAAAATTAACATGTTTGCGTTGCCCAAATTGGTGTTGAAAATTCTCACAAGTGCAGTGCGTTGTAATTTTTGATAACTGTGTTTCCATTTTAATTAAAAGTTTTAAAAAATGTGTATAATGCTGATGTAGCTATCTCAATATCGATCGATAAATAAAATAGATTTGACTTGGTTTTAAAGAAATACGGATTTGATTTTCGGTTTTGCTTTATTTCAGGTACGCGCTGTAAATAGATTGTTTATAGATTAGCTGTGTGCTTTTCCATACGTACAAAGTCGCAGGTAACAACTATTATTTAATAAAATTACCAAAATTTGTTCAAATATTAGTTTTTGTTTCTAAAAAAATTAATACACCAATTTTTTAATTTTATTTTTCGACTTCAATTGATGCTGAAAAATTTAAGTAATTCTTATATTTCTTACATTTGTAGATTTTAAAACTTTCCTCTCGAAAATAAATGTACGTTAAAAAATCAAATGAAATAAATTCTTTTTAAATAGGGCTTTTATTATAATTAGATCTAGTTGTTTTTTAATGCTAAGTATACTTAATATCTGTTTTAGTTTAGTTTTTAATGTGTATTTTCTTATTCAGTTGTAAAAAAAGTTATCAAAAATAAGAATAATTGCATTTAAAAAATTGTTTTTTTTTTTCTTTCTCTCTCTTTTTTTAATGCTTGATCCAACATAAGAAATTGACTACTAAGTACATTTGTGAAAAGATCATTTCTTTGATCCTTTTTTTAGTTCACTTATTTTTTAGTAACAGAGAAAAACAAAAACACGTTATTTTCTGTATTAAAAAAAGAGAAAGATGTTTTTCAGAACGTTTGAAACAAAGCAAAGAAATCGGAAATGCTTTTGTGTTCTTTTT
Source organism: Argiope argentata (assembly GCA_026289955.1). Taxonomy (NCBI): domain Eukaryota; kingdom Metazoa; phylum Arthropoda; class Arachnida; order Araneae; family Araneidae; genus Argiope; species Argiope argentata. Next base: position 4,922,825 of record JAOUZG010017314.1, read on the forward strand.
TTTTTTTTTTTTTTACTTACTTCTTTTTTTATTTTTTTTTTCCTCGTAGAATTTTTGGGGCGTGCAGTGATGTGAAGGCGGAGACTTCGGGCGTTGACGTCACTTTCATGAGCCACGAATGGTTGTCATGGAAACGAAGATACAGAGGACAGCGCCCTCTCCTGGGAAGAGAATGACATAAAAGCATTCTTCTGTAGTTACTTTTTTTTCCCCCTCTGTACCTCTCTTTTTCTATCTGATTTCTTTACTTTCGTTTGAACCTCTCGTATGTTGAGTGGGCGGCGACATACACACGAAAATGCTTTGTCTATTTTCATGTTGTAAAACATTCTTTTTTTAAGGAATTAAACTTCGAACTTTTGCGTTGTTTTTTTATAAGGGGAAAAAAAAACTTGTATTGTATATTTGTGTGCTACCGATGCTTTGGGTATTATTATTTCTTACATTGAAAACAACAAACATAAAACATAGGAAACAATTTTTTTTAAAGTTTTTTTAAAAGCATATTTTAAAATAATTTCGATTTTTCTTTCTTCTAGTATAAACATTAGGAAAATTTTAATGTAATTCGCTCATTTTGTTTGAATTTTTTTAAAAAAATCTGTTAGATAAATATTAAAAAAAATAAGATTAAAATAAATTGAATAAAAAAATAACATAAAACTAACTAATGATTCCATTAAAATAAATATCAAAATTCAACTTCGAATTCTAACTTTTTTTAATCTTCGGTGATTGATCACGTATTATAAGGGGTATTTATAAGAGGAAGAAAAAAAACTTGTATTGTACATTTGTGTGCTACCGATGCTTTGGGTATTATTATTTCTTACATTGAAAACAACAAACATAAAACATAGGAAAAAAATTTTTTTTAGTTTTTTTAAAAGCATATTTTAAAATAATTTCGATTTTTCTTTCTTCTAGTATAAACATTAGGAAAATATTAATGTAATTCGCTCATTTTGTTTGAATTTTTAAAAAAAAATCTGTTAGATAAATATTTAAAAAAATAAGATTAAAATAAATTGATTGATCGCAATTGATTAAACATTCACAATTGTCTTGTTTAAATTAATAATTTTAAGAAATTAGAAAATTTTAATAATCACATCAATCGATTGAAAATGTTGAATTAAATCGATGATTATATAAAACTTCAACTAATTAGAATTAAAAAAAATTTTAATGTGTTAATTTTATGTTCAATAAATTAAAAAAAAACAATATTTTTTCAATAAATTTAAAATATAAATATTATAACAAAATGAACTTTGAGTTCTAAGTTTTTATAATGAGTAATGTTATTTTTACTATCATGTCAGAATATGATATAGTTTTGCGAATGAGGTTTTTTGGCATCTTCAAAAATCCGTAGGCGAAAAATAAAAAAATTTATTATTTGCACGAGTATTCCATAAATGCAGCTTTTAATAACGTGATGCCATCCCATTTACAAAAGCCCTGATTAAAAAAAGAGTTAATGATTACAGCAAATAAAACCTAGAAAAATGTTATTTTGAGCACTTGATTATATGAAATGAAATAAATAGGAAATATGATATTTTTTAAAGAATAAATGTGAGACAAATTTTTGTGGTCCGTTTGCAATACTTAAGTGACTCATTACTCATTCAATGAGACAATTAAGGTGAATAAAAATATAATTTAACTCGCACGAGCACGTGGTGCTTGGCCGTTCAAGAAATTATGTTCTGACATGATACATTGAAATAGGCATAGCAGATTTCATTTTAATCTTTTTTTTTATAATTCTGTCACGTTAGCCAGCAATCAATAATGAAATCGTAATTCTCAAGGGGAGGACTATGATTTTAAGAAGTAAGATAAAACTTTTGATTAAGGTGCAGTAATTGATTAAAATAAAGGCATTTTATTACTGCATTTTCTTAAAAAATGCAGTTAATTCTTCTTTGGCAATATAATTAAATGAATTTATAAATTGTAATAAAGAAATAATATTCTTAGTTTCAAATAATTGCGATTTTTCAATATTTTTCCCCAGTTACATATTAAAAAAACAATAAATTCTGTGATATTTTATATTCAATAAAACTAATTAGAAATTCATTACAAAAACTAAATTACAAAAAATGGTTAATAAAGCATTTGTTTCTCTTTTTATTGGTTTTTCATAACAACAGGTCTTTCAAGACACATTGGAAAATAAAATAAAAATTCCTAATCATTAAATGTTTGAATTCAAAAATATATATTTGAAATCAACTCGTTCTGGCATTTCAAGCAATTTTCAATGACCAAATTTGATATTCATATAATAAAAAAATTATGAAAATACATCCTTCTTTCTTCTTTTTTACATGTTTTTTTTAAATGCCTATCTTAATAGTTTTTTAAAAAATTTCATTTTTCGAAATAGTTTTAAAACATTAAACTCAAATTAATTTAAAAACCTTCTAATTGATACATATGAATGAGTGTGGGCGGAATGAAAAAATAAATATAAGAATTTATATTGCCACAAGATTTTATGTAACCGATGTAATTTATGTAAGAAATTTTAACTCTCTTTTCCAATTTCAAAAGAAATAGAGGAGATGAAAAAATTCAATAGCAAATAACGTAAACGCATCTGAATCTATGTTTTGACTATATATTTTTTTAAATGTCTGATGCAAAAAGTTCTATAAGATATTTATCTTATAAGATACAAAAACATATTTTAAAATAAAGAAATGTGAACCCAAAAGGAGTCTTTTCTTATAAGTTTTTTGTGAGTATTAAGTTTGGCTTAT
>JAOUZG010017314.1:4931915-4955966 GCA_026289955.1 Argiope argentata
GGGGGGGAGGTAAAAATGCATAATGTCGGAAGAAGCATTACGGTACGACAGTTTTCGATAGATTTCCACGGTCCAACGAAAATAAAATATTTCCGACATTTTGCCTGCTGTGAGTGGGAAAAATATCTAATTTTTCTTTTTCAGCAAAAACACACATACCTCAGAAAGTTTATGTAAACCGCCATATCAGCCTTTTTTTAGTGTTTATTTGTCGATTTTTTCAGACCTATGTATTTAATTTGCGCCAAGGTAAGGTTAGCGACATACATTTTGCAAATCTGAGTCATGGATTTTTGAGGAGAGATTTGCTTATATTTCACAACGATAGCAAAAAGAAATGGCAATAAGATTATGCGACGAGTTTTTTTTTTTTCGGGGAGAATTTGATTTAAAATATTTGGTACAGAATAAAAAAAATTAAGTAACACTTAAGAAGGCATTCACATGTATACATACACGTATTTATACATTGGAGTTTTCGTGCATAAGAAAAGACAGTTTTTATTTATTTTAACTCTATTTCCGCCCTCCTTAAATTTACCTTCAAACAGTATTTAAAAAAGAAAGAAGGAAATTTTTTTTAAAAAAAGACTTCATTAGATCAAATTATCTTAGTAAAAAAATGCTTTTTTATGTTATTTAATGTTTAAAAATTAGCTAACATCATAAAAAAAAATCAGTTAAAAATCTGAAAAAAAAATCAGATAAAAATCTGAAAATAAAATCAGATTTCTTTTATAATTTTCTTATCAATTAGTAATAATTTGGAAATCCTACCAGCTATCAAAAAAATTTCAGCTCTTTTATTCACTTGCAATTTTGAAGGACATTAAAATTATTTCATTAGCATGCACAGTTAGTTTTAATATAATATGATATCAAATCCAAAATTAACTATCGAATAATAACTTCAAAAATGCGAAATTCTCCAATGTTAAATTATTATTTTTAAAGGAAATGTGGAATAATAGAATTATACAATTTCAGTTCACATTTTTCATGTTTTAGAGGATTAATTCCATGACCATTGCCGTATTTTTGTTATTAATCTTCTGAAAAAGCCAATTCTTCTCAAAGAATTGAACGGCACATAAAATAGTTGTTCCTACATTTACAATATTCATATATTGTTTATTAAAACAAAATGCTTGCCTTGTAACTAGTTACCGTTATTCTCAGAAATATTTTTAACAATATCTCTTTAAACCTTTTTTTCTGAGTATATTAAAAAATAGCATTTTACTCATATTTATATATTCTTAATACGACTGTTTTTTACGATATAATAATAAAATTACGATATATAATACGATTACAATTACAATAGTAAAATTATGATATATAATACGGTTACGATTACGATAATATGATACGATATTTACAAGAATTTGATGAATGTTATTCATTCAACAAACGATAAAAGTCTGCTGAAGTCCAAAATAATTTTTAATGAATTATTATTTAAATTAATGAGGTTATTTTAATTTATTAAAGAAGTTTTCACCTCTTAATCGAAGACCCACCGCCCCTTTAAATCTTTAGATGCGTTTCTGCATCAAAGCTTATTTAATGATGCAGAAATAAAATGCAAAAATTAATGGTAAGTTAATTCGGGATATATATAAGGGGTAGAGCTTGCCCCTGAAGCAGAAAAGAGGCATAAAACTTATAGAAATGCGTTAAAAAATGCTGTTATTAATCGTTTTTCTCACAAAAATAAATTTTTTATTGATTTACATTATAAATAAAAAGGTTTCATCTAGAATCTGTGCTTCAGGAAGAGGTCCAAAATTCGTTCTCGTCAAACATACTCACTCTATCTGGGTATAGGGAATAGAATTCAAAATAAGCTTTTAAAGCCTTTGGAGTGATGACTCCCTCCAAAAAAAATGAAATATCTCATAGCAAATTCAAAGTTATTCTGTAAGAACATTGGTTTTTTTTAAAGCCACATGGTATCAATCAGACACAAAATTACCATTTTTTTCACATGCTTCATATTCCGCATTCGTCAACATTTATAAAAGCGGCGGTGTTTGACCATCTCAAAAATCAATTTAGCCCAGTTTAAACCGGTTTTAAATAATCACGTGTCTATCAGATTAAAGCATTGATCAATATTTAGAATACGATGGGTATTTTCTTCCCTTAAATTTTCTTCTGTAATTTCTTCGAATGATAATTTTTTATAATCTTGCCCTTTATTGGCCCGGCAGGAGAATCAGGTACATGGTAGATATTCACGCGAAATTGTAACTTTTTGTTGAGAAGTCGCGAAAAATTGGCATCTTTCTTTGTCATTTTTTTTTATAAAACTAAAAGCGAAAAATTGATGTTTCAAGTGCAATAAATCACCAATTTTCTGACCGCGCATTTTGAGGCTTCATAAACCCCACTACTAAAAAACATGTTCTCACATCCCAGCGAAATTCCAAAGTAAAGAAAAAAGAAACACTTATCGAATAAACCCTAGATAATTTTTTGTTATTGCTATAGGTGATTTCGTAGAGTCCAATTTACCTCTTAAGAATCTTCAAAGCCAAATTTCCTCTAATGTATTTTCAAATTTATTCAGAGTTTTTCATTCCTTTCCAATGAAACGTTTAAACTATGAGTGCAAAGAAATGTTCATAATTCCTGAGAAAATGAATAAGTTAATGTTTATAATATGCTAATCTATGCTCCGGCATAGTTCAGCGTGTATAAGTGCAAATAAAATGAAATGTAAGCAATTGTTGGGAAATTGTATGAGTTCAAATACTGTCGAAAATGAGCAATTGTTTCGCAATTAGTTGTGTACAGACATTGTAATTATAAATTATAGCAAAATAAATTTTCTTTCTTGTTGATTAATCACATCTCCATTTTTGCTGCATGACATCTTAAATTGCGGATTGTTCAGACAGACCGACACTTTGTGAAGTGCTCAGGAGATACGAAAGTCATTGGGCAAGCCCACGTTTCCTTCATTGAGAGAAAATACTTATTTTCATTAAAAAAAACAATGATAATAATTAGGTACTTACGTATTAGACCGTCTTCGCCAATGATCGCCAACGGTTTAGTAATTCATTGTCGATGGATATAAATTTGGCGATAAAGATCAACGGATTACACCATTGTCGGATTGCCATAATTGACGGTTTAGCGACTCATTGGCGATGACTTCAAATTTGGCGATAAAGTTGGACGGTCTAATACGTAAGTACTAATAATTATAGCTCCCGGATATGGATTTATCATATTAAGGATTTTAAAAATAGAAATTATCAAGACTCAGTGTTTTCTGGATAATGAAAGTTTCTCCCGGGATTAATTTGAAATCCCAACATGAAATGCCCAACCTTTCCAGAATAGTCAAGAAAACTCCCAGGCTGTTGCCAGTCAGATATGGTTATTCGTGTTGCCACTGTCTATTAGGAATACATCCAAGGAAAAAAAAACGTGTGTTTTTTTTTTTCTCAAATGTGGGTCTACCAAGTAGGAGCAAAAAAGTTTGTTTTATTACCAAACATCTAATCATTCATTGGTTTAAATGTATATTAAATTAGCGTATCCATATACAAGTAACTATACGTACCAATAAATGGATCAATTTTTTGACGAATTTTATCGAAAATGGGCGACTAAGGATACTCAAAAATGTACTCATCGAAAAGAATTGTTTTTCTGTTAAAATTAATCTTAAATCTGTTAGCCATGGACTAATTTTATAAAAATTATGATGGAAAATTTTATTTATTTAGCAGAGCAGAAATTAAAATTATTATTTGTAGTGCATTTTAGTGATTAATATACTGTAGCATTAAAATTAAACAATAAATATCCATATTTCTATGAAAAAAATTCTTGACCCCCCATTAAAATTGAATTTAAATTAATTTTCCTCCTCTATAAGAGAAAAAATTCAATGACAAATATAAAATAATAAAGAAATACAGAAGAAATTAATAAAAACAGCTTTCAATTATCATATAGAAAGAGAATTTAATGGTTCAACTTAATAAAAATTGCTGCTTATAGACTTTTACTACAATTCAATAAAAAGAATTGAAAAAATCACCAATATACTACAATTAAATTCGTGTCTGTATTTCAAAATGCTGAAAAGGAAATTGAGATTTTGCATTGGCCAGGATACTTTTAAACTTTGCAAAGTATTACAGGTCAGTTGGACAGTTGTTTATACAGATTTGTAAATATTTAGTTCCATTTGTCTGTTTATTTGCTTATTTCACTTATTTTTTAATGGATAAGAAGGGACGGAAAACAAGCTTATCATAAATAGATTTCGTCCAATATTTCATGCCATTTTGCAAATTTAGTGAAAGACCAATTACCGAATTTCATGATTATAGTCCGTAAAAATTCTGAATTACCATTTTACAAGCAGTTACGTAATTCCAAAAATATTCTTTTCAGTTTAAGGGTGTTCTTGAAATTAAAAATCATCAAAATCTCAAAAGTCTTTTTTATAATTACAATATTTTCGCTTTTTGTATTTTCTTTTTGCATAAAAAAGGTAAAAGTTCATTGAAATACGCACAATGCATTAGATAATACAAATAAATTAAATGAATAAAAGGGGTTGAAATTTGTCATATTCTGTTGTCCATTGAAATACGCATAATATATTAGATAATACAAATAAGTAAAATAAATAAAGTGGGCTGAAAATTCTCATATTCTCTTGGGCAAAAGGGTTTAATAGAATTTCAGCAAGATCTCGATTCCAGTGCCAATTCTATCCAAACCCAAATGCATATTCCGCATTTGTGTTTGATTCTGGAGTTATTCTGATACTGCAAACTAAACTATTTCTTGTGGTTATAGAAAGGAATACTTGTTAATTCAGTTAATATAAATATTCTGACCATTATTCTGGATTTTAAAAATCTTACATTGTAATATTCTTTTAAATTTAAATCAAATAAAATGTTAAATATTCAAATAATATGTTAATAAATGCTTTGGTATTCTGAAAGTATACAAGGTTTGATTAGACGTTCTCTTATTGGTCATTGTTCTCTTATTTGAGAGAATATTGAATCACTATTAGTCACTTAATACCTAAATCACTAATATATTAATCACTTAATACATAAATCATTTAAATCACTAGTATAAATATATATACTTTATACAGAGAAGGTATTATCTTAAAATTTAGAATTGAATATCAGAGTCCGGGAATGTTTTTAACTATATTCTTGAATTAACTATTCCTTCTACTCCTAATAGCTTATTTTTTCATTCGTAACACAAGCACTTATTCTTTTATTTTGAGGAAGTATTGCATGAGTATTGCGATCAGGTTTTTTATTACATTTTTTAAAAAATACATTAATAAAAGAATAATTTTAAAGACTCGTATTTATTTATTTAAACATGTTATCATACTGAAGTGAATGACAATATAATGACATATTTAAACTTAAAAAATTTTTTTAAGTGATATTTTTTAAAGAAAAGTCTCAAAACGAGATTTTTTTAAAGAAAAAAGTCACATTTGAAGAGATTATTTTCAAGAAAAAAACCACACTTGAAGAGATTATTTTTTATTAAAGTCACACTTGAAGAGATTTTTTTTTAAAGTCGCACTTGAAGAGATTTTTCTGAAGGAAAAAGTCACACTTCAAGAGACTTTTTGCATTGCATATTAACAATATAATTTTAGAAGTCCTTCAAGATTCCAGTGATTTACAGATATTTATTTAGAATTGAGAATATCTCATGCTTGATCATTGCTAGAATCCTTGTTCATTGAGATATTATCGTTTTGAAGAAAAGTTATTTTCAGTTTTAAAAAAAGAATTCCTTATTAATATATTTGAATTTACTCCATTATTAATAGCCTTTTACCAAGATTTTTTTTTAAATTCAATACATTTAAAACTTCTCGAAAGAACAAATTCTTTATAAAACAGCTCTTCAAAGATTTGAATGTTTTGCGAATAAGAAAAAGACGTCATGAATTAGAAATTTCAAATACTTTCTTATCCAGTTTAATGTTATATATGGGAAATAATTTCTTTTAACATCTTTGGTTTTTCATTGAAAAAATATTTTCTAATTTTAATTAAAAATTCTAATTTTAAAAACATTTTTCACTTAATGTAGCATTGTAGTATAACAAAGCATAAGGTACTTCATTTTAGAAGCCTAATTCTGCCTCCTTTAAATCTTATGCGTGTTTGTACATATATAACCTAATGAATTTAAATTGTAATCATTAATCAGATTTTAAAATATTTGTCAAGCAATGAGACATATTATTATATTAAAATATAATAAAGAAAACAATTATCTAGAATTTAAAGGTATGTAAAAGCAGAATTTAATTTTCAATAGCAATAATAGGTATTCTGTGGGATGAAAAATCTTATTTTAACAACAGATATTTGAATTTCATGAGATTGCGTCTATCCCTCTTAGGCACAAAGAAACAGAAACGCAAGTTACGCCATTCTCATGTGGTGCGTTTGTTCTGAGTATTTTTTATCTACTGCCTATTACAATTCTAATTTATTACAGCTGGTTATAATAACACAAGGAAAAAAATTTAATGATGTTGAAAACTGCAAAATATTCGTTCAAATTCATTAATTTTACTAAGAAAATATCTTTCGAATTAAATTAAATAATGAAGGAAACTAGAAATTTTCTTCAAACTCATTAATTTTAGTAGAAAAATATGTTTCAAATTAAATCAAATGACGAAGCAAACCGTAGAAATTTCTTTCAAATTCATTAATTTTACTGAGAAAATATCTTTCGAATTATTTTAAAATGACAGAAACTGTAGAAATTTTGTTCAAAGTCATTAATTTTAGTAGAAATTTATGTATCAAATTAAATCAAATGACGAAACAAACTGTGGAAATTTCGTTTAAATTCATTAATTTTAGTGAGAAAACATACGAATTATATATAAATAACAAAGAAATTGTAAAGATTTTGTTCAAATTCATTAATTTTAGTTAGAAAATATCTTTTGAACAAAATACTAGATTCCATAAAGTTAAATTTTGATGTCTTAAGGAGGTCATAAATATCCAAAAGGATTCATTTTATAAGTCACAAATTAAGGCATAATGAGGTAGGTGTAGGTGTATAGCAAACTTTTCTAAATAATTTCGTTTTATTTGTATAATCAATAAGATTTAAAAATCTGTCACATATTCTCCTTTTTTTGCATTAAAAAAGAAATTCGCAATTCACAAAGAAAGAGCATGGGTATTACAGTCACAAACATTTTTCTTTATTTTTACAGGTTTGCACAATTACAACAGAAAACAGCCTTGCAATACTTGCTGCTCTTGTTTAAATTTCCTGTACAAATTCCAACAATTTATTTACAAACTACAAACAGTTACAATTTACAGTATTTGGCTAAAAACAACCCGCAAATAAAAACAAATATGTAATTATATATATTCTCTACCCGAGCTGTAAAAGTACAGACGAAACAAAATTTTCTCATAGAATATTTTTGCCGGCTTCTTACCTCATATCTTCCTATTTGTTAAACAATAAATAAATAAACTTTATTTTATATTAAGTAATTGCTTCAAGTCTTTTTTTATTTTAAAAACTTAAGGAGTGCGATTTTGTGTTGTATATCTTTAATTCCTAAAATACGATTAATGATTAAATAATTGATGAATATTCTTGTTTCTCAATTCATATTTTTTTAAATTTAAATTCTTATTTTGGCACAATTTAAGTGGGTTTTATTCAAAATAATAGGTTAGGTAACCAGAGATTAATTTAATGTATCGAAAAACAATAACTGATTACTACATGTTGTATATTTAATGCTATAAATAAATGGCGAGTTTTTGTATCAGTTTCTTTTACGCAATAGCAATTTTGGCAACGCAAGCCAAAATTTTTCTTGATGTTAATGCTGAAATTTTATTTAGATTTAACACTGTTGTGTATACCTAATAGATTTTAAGGTCCTCTAGAGACTCTAAACAAGAGGATAACACCTCTTGTTTTTGAGCTTTTAAGCGCAAAATTTCAGTAAGGATAATTTCCGTTTTTTCTCATTTAAATTTTCCACCATCGATTATAAGTAAATAATTTCTAAAATCTTTTAAAATATACCTGCTTATATTTATTGTAAACAAATATTGACTCTCATTCATAGCGAAAGCGATGCTCTTTTAAAATGTAACTCATGCAGGTGTTTTTAGCCGTTTCCAAACAAAATTTTTAAAAACCTATCAGCTTAGTTGATAATATTCTGGACTACAGTAATCGTTGGCTATGTTCAAAAAATTAAAATCGTTTGTGCTACAAGTTGTATTCGATGAATAGCAGTCCGATTCGTTGAAACAATTGTAATTAAAATCGTCCGTCTGATTACTGAACCTTTCTTGGGGTTCGACAAAGTCTGGAATGGTGGCACCTTCTTGAACTGAATTAGGAAGTTCGTAATACCCAGAATCTTGTGACATGTTCGTTTTGGGTTGTTGAGACATATAAGAGTGACTGGATTCCTCCGTGTTTGCACTATTCATATCATAAAACATTCCCTGCATATCCTGCTGCTGCGGCATCATAACGGTGCCATCATTGTATCCCTCATTTCTATATGCAGGATAGCAGTACCCATTGGCACCAATGCTGTTTCGGACTGGGTTGCCCATAGGCACACTGTTCATGTAATCATTGCTCATGGCAATGTTTTGCTGCGTCTGCTGTTGTTGTGGATAGGCTTCATACCCTCTGGCTTGACTATACTCAGAAACGTTATAAGTCGAGCTGTTCGACTCATTGCTGTAAACATAGCTGTTTTGATGATTATGCTGCACAGAATTCCTTTGAGGATAATGCTGATGCTGAGCCATCATAGATTGATCCTGAGGAAGCTGAGAATTGCGTGCCTGGACATTATACACGTTGTTCGGATGCGTATTACATGGATTTGGAAGATGCTGAGGATTCGAATTCTGCCGAACGGTCGACTGTCCTCCCGAACTGGGATAGTAAGGCATACTGTTCTGATGTTGACCTTTGTAAGACCTCTGCTGTATATGGGAACTATAGGAAGAACTTTCTACAGGGGTATTTTGCAATGGTTGAGAATGATGATTCTGTGGCGGAGGTGTACGGTAACAAAATGTCGGTCCATTATGTGGTGATGTAGCCACTGGGCCTGTAGGAGTATAAACACCTATTCCCGGATCAGGTGGATAAGGCCCTGGAAGCATTCTGGGCCTTTGTTGATTGGGAGACGGAGTTACCTGATTATTAGTGCAATTTTCTTGAGACAATGTAGAATAAGGAACACTGGATGGTTTGGTGAGTGTAGTGGTCGGAAATACAACTGGGTTAGGTGGAACTCTCGAATCCAGCGTTCGCTGAGGTGGCAACTTAGCTGGAGCTGGTTCTGTGGTATTTGTATTGTATCCACAAAGTACTCTGGTTACAGGAGTTTGTGGAGAAATACTATCACAAACGGTACTATGACTCATGGGTACATTCATGGTGTTTGCGACAACAGGTGGCAGACGATTCTCATCAACGGATAGGCTGTTGTTGTCGCATTGCTGTTTGTTGGGTGTTGATCTCCTCTCCACAGTCAAAGTGGAAGGAGACATTGCTGGACATGCAACAACACTGGAAAGAACAGAAGGCGATTTCAAGGCAGTCAATGGCTGCTCACTGTCTTGTGTGCTAATTGCGTCCGACTTAGCCGGTGATGGCGCACAGCAAGACTCACCAGCGTCACTATCCAGATTAAGGATATCTTTCGATGTATTTGAATTATCAGGTGTTCTTGACGGCATTCCATGATCACTGTCCAAATCGGGCTCGTTACTGTCGCCACCTGTTGCTATATCGCTTCCACTGTCCAGGTTTCGATCGTGCCCGTCTTTGTCATCCTCACCTTTAGGGACCAGAGTCTGGCGCTTGTGTTTCATACGCCTGTTCTGGAACCATACTTTGACTTGGCGTTCTGTGAGATCGAGAGAAGCAGCGATTTCGATCCTACGGGGACGACATAGGTACTTGTTGAAGTGAAACTCCTTTTCAAGTTCCAGGAGCTGCGTATTCGTGTAAGCTGTCCTCAATCGACGAGGCATCCCATTGTCTGTGGTTTCTGGAAGAAAAAAGGAGAAAAAGAGTTTAATTAGAGAATGTAAAATACAGGCATTAAATTAAATTCTTTTTTAAAATTATGAATTATTATAAAAAACTAATGAAATTAAACACAGACATTAAATTGAAATACATCTTTTCCGAAAGTAATGAGTAATAATTAAGCTGCAGTTGTACTGGCCCAGAGGTAGCGCGTCTTCCTCGTGATCTGGGCGACCCGTGTTCAAGCCCTGGAGAGGGCATGGTTGTTCCTCTGTGTTCTATCTGTAAGGTGTGTGAATGTACCCCCTGTAAAAACGGGCTATGAAAGTGAATGTGATGAGTGTGTAGTAACTCTTGGACCTAGTTGGCGTTACTTCAAACAAGAGACGCTTATTTCAGCTTAAATCCGCTGATGCATCTTCGGACTTGTCCATGACAAGTGTCATTAGAAATAACAACTTTATTAAGTTAATGCTATAAAATATTTTGGACAATGATTTCACTATGCATTTCATAAAATGAGGTATCTTGTAAAAAATGCTTTTGCTGTGTTATAAGATTAATAATTAATAAGGATGATTCGCTAAATAAATTTAATAGCCCCAAAAGTTTCAATTTATTCAAAAATATTGTAATGGGATTTATTGGTAACCGATGTGCATAAAATTATGTAATGTTATTTTGACATTTCTAATATCAAATCGTATTATAAGCATAACATAATAAAAATAGGAATAATTCTATTCATTATTATTTCAAAAATTCTACCACAATTTTTGGACCTAAATTTTATTGATAATATTATCATTATCATTTTTAACCTCTTTTATAGCGCAGCTTAAAAATTGCCCTGCATTTATCAATTCATACATTTAACGGGTTAGAGCAAAACTGCTTGGTAGTAAAAATTTCATTTGTTATTAAAGTATTTTGACTCTCTCGGGTAAAGCTGACAAAGCATACAAACAAAAAACAAACAATTTATCACAAATCCTTTACAGTAGCATTTGTATGTCAATATCAACTTTTGTTTCAAGACATTAATCTCTCCTCTAAATGAGATATAAAAATGCTTTCATTTTAAATAACAGCCTACAATTTAACTAACTATATTAGAATATTCAAAGAAGTAATGACGCAAATCTCACACTCAAATTCATCAATCATAATGAAAAGAAATAATGTATCGATCGAAACAATGTTTTTAATAGGTACGAAGATTAAAGCTTTGATTTTGGGAATATTGTTTATATGTACGCAATTTTGTATTTACATACAATATAAACATACAATGGTACAAAATTGCGTAGAACAAGAGATGGGAAAATAATTTCGGTGACTTCACGAATAATGGCTTTCTTTTTCTCTTAGCTTTCATTTCAACCAATAATAATAGTTATTCTAAGCAATTTCTTTCTACGGAACTTTATTTCTACGGATATGGGTCAAGGTCAAATTTTGTTGGATCACCAATACAAACTACTTTGCCGGAAACAAAATTAATGACAGCTCGGGGTTACCATTTTCTTTATACTTTCTTTATATATTCACGAATGGGAGTCAGTAATTTTGAAAATTCTAATTGTATGTTATTTCAGAAATTGTTGTTTATATCAATAAAAATTATTTATTTCTCTAACTTATAAAATGTTGTGTCTTCAGAAGCATGTTCTGATTATAGTATCACTAAACAGGTTGTAGATATCAAGAATCTTATCCTAATAATATTTTGAATTTATTTTTATATACATAATTTGAATCCAATAAAATGCCGATTCTCGGAAATGGTTCGTATTAGGTTCGGAAAATAGTAAACTCGTTAAAAAGATTAATAATTTAATCGTGTTTCTTTTCCTTTCAATGGGGTTTAAAAGCTTTTCTTTTCGAAAATAAACCCGCAAGTATTGTACATAATAATTTTTTTATTCTTTTATTTAAACTTTGAATTCATTTTCAAGTAAATAATGAGAATTAAATAAAATATCGGTTCTCAGAAGTCAACACTGAACTCCAACTAAGTTTTAAATCCTGTTTACTTTTTTTTCAATGACACTTGCTATTTTTTTTAAACCACAAAAACAATTTCGTAGGTATATACACATATTAAAGCTTTTTTAAGATATAAAATTAATTATATAACTGTTTTTAAAATATCAGTTTGGAAAAATGAGGGAAATAAATGAAACTACCAGTTTTTAGAGCAGCGCAGAAGGATATTTCCCAAAATCGAACAATTCTTTTGTTAAATTACTTGAAGGAATGTAAATACATATTGTACAGTAGAAAAATTGTCAAAAACATTCATTTATGATAAGAAGGTAAGAGGATTTATGAACACCACTTATTTTTGCTGTTTTCCTTGCAGATTCTTCTAGTGATTTCAAAAAGATTCTTCTTTCAAAGATTTTTCTAGTGATTTATTTTCACCCTCTCCGTAACGAGAAATTTTCAGATTTAGGAAGCTAATTTTTTAAAAGAAAAAATAATGAATGGAATGGAAAGTTGAAACAATATTAGACTGCTTAAGGTTTCCAATTAGGGTAAAAACAGGAATTTAAATGAAAATTCACATTTTTATTTTTCTGCAGTTCTAAAAATAGGTACTTTTAGTCTCCAATAATATCATTATTTTATCTCTAGATCAAATCGGAACTAAGTTTTAGCAGATTATTGACACAAAAGTGAGGTTTATTTATGAGCATTTGAGAACTTTAAATGCATTTTGCGAAGAATTGATCTTTTTTCAAAAGTCTACTGTATGAGTATTGTCATATATAAAAAAATAACGATTTCTTAATAAAAGCTATAATAAGCGTTCTGTATGTTATGCAGGATGCAATGAATTATGGATTTTGATGTTGAATGGATTTATAACTATTTAGTGTAAATATTTTTGAAAATAATCCTAAAATTTCATAGATAATTCCATATTTTACACATAAAAATTTAATTTTTGAATATAAATCTCAGATAAAACCAACGCTCTAAAATATGTTACACATGTTATGTTATAAAGAAAAATGAAGAATTGTAACAATCTTTTTCTTTAGAACAGTTTAAGTTTTGGGGATTAAATGCTAAAATTTAGATCAGAATAATCAATTTTTTAAAAGGTTACATACATATTTATATAATTTCCCTTTCATTCATCATCTTTTCTTTATATTAATAAAAACTTTTCTTTATATTAATATAATTATAATTTTTTAAAGTAAACCATAAGAATGAAGGACGCATTGTTCCCTGTGCTTTCGTTTTGTTTCAACTGATTTCTTGTTATGAAGGAGGAAGTGTGGCTGACCGAATCATAAGCGAATGTCATATACTTATACATTTTACAATGATAAAGCAGGACTCCATCGAAAGCATTCATTTAAATATTAAATTTTATGAGTTACAATATGAATTGTTCTCTTTTTGAATTTCAAATATTAGCTCACACTCTCCCTACATATATCTTATTCAAATTTACAGTCGTTAAGAAAAAATTTATATTCGTGCATTCAATTTCAAATACATTTTTTAAAATATTAATCCATTAAAAATAAAATTATGGAAGTTTATACTATTGAAATATGTGAACAGTTCGGTTTCGAACCAACAGATGGCACCACGAAAATACAACTTAATTTTTTTCAATTCATACTATTAATTGACAAACAGGTTTGAATTTTTTTTTAATATTTTACTTGCTTAAATGAACTGCATTTTCAAGTTTTGATCATATTTAGTTTTATTCAATTCATTTTTTCTTCTTCCATAGGTTGTCATTTTCTGCAAACTTTGACTGCATCTAACTGATTTTTTGTAACTGTTTCCCATTCCCCTTTTTTTATAACTTAACAAAAAAAAAGGATTTGTAGATCTTAACCTTATATTTTGAACTGTTTTTTGTTTGTGAATAATATTTTAATTAATTTAATACTGCATCAATGTTTTATTACAAGCCATTAATATTTTACAAACTTGACTTTTTATTATTTGCAATGTCATATTTTATATTCTTTTTGTTGATGTTTGCTGTTATATTTTCTAAAACGTTAATTTATAATCTTTTTTTGATTTTACCATACACTTGGCGCAGCATGACCAAATATGGCTCTGGCACCAATAAACCAACCGACCCTTTCTCCCCTGCAATTTGTGCTTTAAAATTTCCCTTTTTGATACATCTTTTGCGAAAAGACTAATTATTAGCGAAATGTACAGCCAGTCAGTGGCTAATTACTCAGGACTTCATTACTGCAATAAAATATTGTCATTACATACTCCTCTGAAACATCAAAACAAAATAATCAAACGACCAGATTCGAACAAATAGCAATTTAAAGGAGGCAGGGGGAGATCGGAACGGGAATCGCATGCTGAATGATTAATTTGGACAGCACACTTTATGTCCTCATTAGCATTGCGTCTGTTCCTCGTTAGCGTCGAATACGGACTTCTCTCAAATCAATGAAAAGCGGCAACTGGACTACAAATCACAGGCGGGCGGTTGCTATCATTTATTAGCACCGAGCGAGTCCATTGATTGAAATGGGACACTAATTGATTTCAGCACTTGCTAACATCCAATTAAGCGTGCCGGGATGTCATTTGCCCACCGCCGAGAACTAACTCTCTTTAAC
This sequence comes from Argiope argentata, assembly GCA_026289955.1. Lineage (NCBI taxonomy): Eukaryota > Metazoa > Arthropoda > Arachnida > Araneae > Araneidae > Argiope > Argiope argentata. The sequence goes on from JAOUZG010017314.1 coordinate 4,946,639, forward strand.
ATCCAATAAAATCCCGGCAAGTGCATCACCTTCCATTAATATTGGGACGTCAACGAGTTATGCCGGACCCGAACCATTCCTGGATCGCGTGCCAGGCTTTCATCGCCGGACTCTTCCTCGGCTTCTGTTATAATTGCCGAAGCAGCTGAAGAAATAATAATAAAAAAAGAAGGGGTGAAGGCTAGAGAAGAAAAAAAGAGGGCCTGACGAAATGGTGTTTCATGACTGACGACTATTTGAAGGAGAGCACCCAAGTGCCAGTCGACACGAACAGCAGTGATGGAGTTGTAGTGCTTTGGGAACTCATTAATTCCGGCAGGCTTGTAATTCCGGGCACTTGCCACTTGATGGGCGGACTTCGGACTGTTGCTGTAACCGCCTGACAACGCCACTGTTGTATTTTGATCTCTGACACTTGTTTTCACCAGGCGGCGCTCACTTCTGATGTGTTACTTTTTTGCTTCTTTCATGTTCTTTGCGACGATTGTAATGACGTACTCTCGACTTTTTTTATACACCCCCCTCCCTGGAACTTTGTTAATTACTATGATTGGTTCAGAATTTTGGGCTTGGATAGCAGCAGACGTGAAAGACAGAGTGCCAGAACTAATCATTAATTTTTGTCTCGGAAGTTTCCATGCCCTGGCTATTTGACAACTAGTTTTTTCATGCGTTTTATTCTTCTGGTGGCAGAATGAATTAGAACATATGACATTTTCAAGTCGACAGCATCATACGGGTGATTAAAAAAAGAAATGACAATCCCTTTTGTCAGAGATATTTTTATGACTGGCTTAACATTCAACCCTATTACATAACTTTACGTGCGGCTAAGAAATGTTATTCACTGATCTGATCAATCAACATAATACCAAGTTTAAATATTATTTTATTAGATACAATTTGTATGCTTTATATGTATGCATCATGCCTACCACATGCTCTTTATATCTTTCAGTTTAATGGTAAAAATTTTCAACTGTTTATGCATGTCCTTCAAGGTTTCTTATTTATTTTTGCTATTTATTGCCACGCCTCCTTATTTTTGATATATTATAATAAGATAAATAGGTAATATCTTTTTTTATTATGTTACCTTATATTTATGTTCTAAACATACTTTGCAAAATTAACTTTTCCAAATCTAGTTGATTCGATCATCTAAGAAAATTCGGAGAGAATAGATTAAATTCTTACAAACTTTTAAATGCGCACACTACACAAACATTATGTATTATATAAGTATATATTTATAAATATAATCAGGGCCTGACTAAGGTAGAAGCATAAGGGGTAGTTGCTCCGGGCCCCTACATAAGTGTGGCCCCCAAACTGAATAGAAATTTTATTTTATGTTTCCTTTTTTTAATGAATGTTCTTCATTACTAAAGTAATGAAGCAAAAGGGGGTCCAAAGAAGTTTTTGCTCCAGACCCCAATTAGACTAAGTCGGACCCTGAATATAGTTAGTATATATATTTATAACTATATTTTTACCCTGTGAATTAAAAATATATATTAAATGTCGTTACAACCAAACATATACAGTATATTCAGTCAAATATTAGCCAATGCACTATACGTCTGAAAGATTCATTTATACAATAATCATTCTTTGAAATAATATATTTTTTTTTTTGCAAAATTCACTTATTTGCATTCATTCCTTGAGTATTCCATGCAAAAATAACAGATAATAAGACTTCTAATAATTTCAGTTAGGTTGCAAATTTTTCCGCAGAAATGAATTTTATTGGACTTGTGGAAATATTTTATTATAGAAGCTGGTGTTCCGCTTTTCTTTTTTCGCAAGATAAATTTTTGGATAAAGAACGAAATATCAGTCCCATTATTGCTCATAAAAACAACATTATTTACGAAGGAGTTCACAGACAATAGAGTTAAACTATTACAAAAATATTTTCAAAAATTTCAGTTCCTGTTCTAAATTTCTAAAGCATGTGGTTTGTACCAAACAAGGATGTATAAAAAAATATGAATGATATATCAGATATCTTTTTTTTCTGCGCTGTATGACATGCTATCCGCAAATGATAGCTGGAAATCACGTATTGAAAACCTTTTCAGGAAACTCGCATATGATTACTAGAACTTTTCATCGTTTTTTTTTCTTTGCTACGCTTTTGATGTCTTCAGCTGAGTTTCACCACAAAAGCGATTTTCTTACTTTCTGGAAAAGAAAGGTGGAAATTACACTCCTTTTGGCCACATTTCTTTTCCCGCCTATATTTTTTCTTTCTTTTATTTTCCCAGACCAAAATGCCTTCTAGAAGAGGAACGTCAACGACCCTGGCAAAAGCCCGTCCCTGGGAAGAAGAGTTCTTGGCGAGGAGCGAGAGAGGAGAGGGTTTTTTTCGAGTCGATCCAGTTTGTCGATAACGGGGTGGAGCTGTGAAAAGAACAATTCTTTGTTCTTTCTTTCCTTTTTTTTTCTTTTACTCATTTTTCCTCTCTCCCCAAACTTGAAACGCTCGCATTGTGCAAGCCTCCTTGATGATGGCTTCGAAACTGCCATCCGCCAAACCCACCAGAGCTGGAGTCTCCAGAGACTTGCATACTTGGCGAAGTTGGCTGCTTTTGTTGGTGGATTGAATGCAACACACCTCAGAAGAAAGAATGTTGAGCACAAGGTGTATTGCTTTTGTGTAGGTCATCATTTCCATGACTCAAAGGAAGGTAGTTAGGATAATATGTATCTTGAAGAATTGCTTGTTGGTGTCGAAAGTGTATGCCACAATATAGACCAGGTGAATAAAATGAAAGAGATAAAAGGGAAACAGAATGGCATTTATTGCTTTTTCATGAAAGAAAATGTATTTATAACACAAAATATTGTAGATAAGGGTGTCAACAACTGCAGAAATATGCGAGAAAGATACTTCAAAGCAGATATGAGCAATCTTTAGATTTCAATTGAACAACCTTCCAAAGAAGTCAAAAGGTCAAGCAAAGAAAAATAAGTAAAAATGGAGAAAAATTCAATTTCAAATTTCTTTTCATCAGAATCAACTGCAGAATTTCAACCAAATACTTGAAATACATATTTTTTTTTAAAAAAAATTTGAGGACTAACATTTCTTGTTTTAGTCTCTTGAGCAAAACAAATACTTCAAAATACATGCACCCAACAAATAAACTACTTGAATCATCAAGAAACAAGCTTTTTTTTAGATCTTAAAAATAGATTTAATTATTAAGATTTTTTTTAAAAAAAATTGAGTAATAATTTGATTAACTTTTAAATTTTTGAAAAGAATATCAAAGGGGAGGGCAGTGTTAGGGAAAACGAAGTGGGCCATCTTTGGGTGTGTTTTCCAATTTTACATACGCAAAATATCTTTTACAATAGTCTTGCAAATAACAATTATTTACTAATAATTTTTGTTTCTAAATGATATGAAGAGATACAATCGTGATAAAGTCAACTTAAACAAATTTTCTTTACACATTTTTATCAAAAAATATTTAATTTTGAATTTAAATCAGATTTCTGCAATATATAAAATATTTGCAAAGTTCATTCTTTAGCAATTCAATATTTTATTTACATTAATATTGCATTTTTTCTAACACGTAATTTGAAATATAAGGTTATTTATTTTCTACCTCATCAAACAGTTTTGGAAAAATATTCGCAATTTGGACCAAAATATTCTTTTTTTTATTGCGTTTTTGTCCTTTTCTTACGGGGCACACAATTGATTAAAAAATGATGGGAAAGCAAAACAAAATGAAATCTACTATCGCAAACTACAAGTTATCGTGCGACAACATTATCATTTTTCATTCATTTCAAGTAATTATTTATCTTCATTAATTAAAGTCCTTAACCGGTTTAAAATGATCATGAGACTTCTCTATTGTCTCTACTCCTTTCTCTCTCTCTCTCTCTCTCTTTAAACTCATTCAAAAAAATTTTAAACTCAATTCAATATCAATTTTTCTAGTTGGCAAGCAAAGTTCTAGAGCTCGACTGATTTTGAGATGACAGCTTTGATGTCATAGTCCTTCGCCGGCCTTTTAAAACCATCTTTTGTGAAGAAGCATACGTAACAATAAAGCAAAACTAGTAAAATCAGGTCTGCTTTCAAAAGAAAGATACATAATAATTATGTAATACTGGTAAAAGCAGGTAAAAAAATTATTCAACCGATAATTTCCTGCTACCCACATTTTTTTTTATTTTTTCCCAGTAAATTTTGGAGACAACAAAATCTCCTAACCAAAACAAACTCATGTTCTCATTTGATAAAAAAATAATAATTAGAAGAAATGTGTGTACAGAAACTTTAGTTATCAGGGTTTCTATATTAGCTCTTCAAAATAAGGGAAATTAAAAGAAATTTACTAAAATTAAAGAAAATCAAAATAAAACCATAAAAAAATAACTTATAGTATAGTTAAAATAAAAGAAGAGAAAAAAAAGTAGGTCCTGAAGATTGTAATGTATGTATTTAGATGTTGTATATCAAAACAGCTTCTTGAAATTTAATAGAATAGTTTTCGTTTTAAAATTAATTTAATTACATTTAACGCCGAAAACTGAAATATAAAGACTTTTTAAAAAATAATTAAGACGATATCTTTCTTTATAAAAATGTGTAGACCTGTTAATTCATACACCTATCCATAAATAATAAAAAGTATATATGTAGTATGCTTATTTTTTTATTGAATTACGATATCATTCAATTATTTAATTTCTTTTAATAAGTGTAAGATGAGATAATTTGATGCCTGTTAAATACAAAGCATCAAGGTCAAGAGGATTTAAATTAAAATTGATTCTAAAGATACAGTTTGTAGCTTTCGCTGCTGAATAACTTATTCTTATTCAATTCCAGAATGATTGAGCTTGTAATTAAATATATAATATTATGTTTAATATGTCCTATTAAATATTGCTTATAGTATTTCAATAGGAGATATAAACAAGCTTTTGCTTATAATAGCTTTGCATGCTTTTTTAATTGAATCTTTTTTCAAAGCTGAGTCGAATGATATGTTTGAATTCGTAATCAACCGATTATATCTTTCTTCAGTTCTTTTTCAATGCCGGAATGCTTCAACTTGCAATTAAATATATCTTATTATGTTTCAATACGAATTATAAAGAAGCATTTGATAATAATGACTTTACTTTTTTATCTTGCTTATTTTTTTTAATCGAATCTTTTACGAAGCTCAGTCGAATGACACATTCGAATTCTTGATCGACCAAGTAAAATGTTACCTAGATTCTGCCCCTTAAACGTCCTTTCTATTGGAAAAAAAACAAAGGGAAATCTAATCGTCATCCAGAGCGAAGCGGCAAAAGTTTCGCTGAGACGAGCAGCAAAAGGTAATTTAGAACTCGTAGAGGGGGGGGGGATAGGTGAACTATCCCAGCAGGATTTCCGCTGCCATTTTGCTGAACCATGTTTTGTTTCAGCATAAAAAAAACAAAAGCTAAAAAGAAAGTTTATTTCATTTTGCTCTCTTTCAAAGAGAGCAACTTTATGCGCCTATTTTGGAATTGTTTTGTCAACAACTAATACGTCGCCATTTCATTTTGTATCTCAATGGGTAATTCGCTGGTTGCAATAATTTTGGCGAATTTATGCTGGGGAATTTTGGTTGTTGACGAAAGACGAGTAACTACAAAATGGTAATTTAGGAGTTTCGTGCTTACGTATTTATTGTCCTGATTTGCTAAACGAAGATGTCTTTAAAGAATGGCAATTTAGGTGAAAGGTGAAACAATGAAAGAAAGTGCTTTTACGCATTAAGCAAAAAAGTAGCCAAATAAAGGTGTAAAACATACAGTTTTTTTTTAATTTTATGTTGTTGTTATTTATGGCACTTGCCTATGGACAAGCCCCCCGCTCACACAGCAACAGATTTAAGCCGAAAGGAGCGTCTTTTGAAGTAGCTCCAACTAGGGCCAAAAGTACGACTTAGCTACACACTCACCATATTTGTTTGCACAGCCTTTTTTTACAGGGGGCCCAATCACACATCTCTCAAATAGCACACGGAAGAATAACCATGCCCAAACCAGAACTCGAACCGGGGCTTCCAGAACACGAGGAAGACGCGCTACCTCTGAGCCAGGAAGCTGGCTTTAATTTTATGCTTTCTCATATTCGCGGTATCAATAAAGTTTCATAATTATCAAAAAATTCGAACGTTGATGAATCTCCACGTTTTAAATTTCCCTAAATTTGGAAAATATATTTTTGAAAAACCCTCAACTGTTTTTTATAACAAAAATGACTCAAAACTCCTTGAGTTGAACGGTTGATATTTGAAATATGGTTTTTACACCAAATTTGTCGATATCTATCAAATTTTGAGTAAAAATCTATTCTGAGGAAATACGCCTTTCGGCTATTCAAAAATTAATCAATCAATTAATTAATAATTACGAAACGAAGATAGCTGACGAGATAAAATTTGATACAGAGAATTAATATCTATAATTTAGATACATATCAAATTTTGAGACAAATACAACAAGAGATTAAATGCCTGTCTGTTTGCATGAAACATGTGTTTGCTATAACTGGAAAAAGCAATGGCTAAAATATATCAAATTTGGTATGGGATATTGAGAGTAAAAGCGCAGTTTTGAGAAAAATTTCTATTAAAAGCGGTTGAGAAAAACCCGCATAAAGCACAAATTCAATTTTCTGAAGTTATTAACAGCAAGCTAAAGAATAAATATCCACAACTCGCCAGTAATGATAAATTGGGTAAAAAAAACTAAATTCGTGTAAAAAATATTCCTCAACTATTATACGCAAATACCGTTCAAGACATTCTTTGGCATGAGAAGTTTATTTTAGAATATCCGAAAAAGTTTTTTTTCTGGGATCTCTGCCACTGGTTTTATTTCTACTTTTATCTTGATAGTTAGGCGGGTATAATTCAGTTTTGTTGCATATGATCCCATGATGATATGAAGTTCTGCAAAACGTATGGTTATTTTTTTTAATTCGTTCTAGGTTAATTTGTGTTCATAATAGGATTCTTGCTGAAGTCTTTTTTGAACATTTCTAATACTGCTATAGTTGATTTTACTCATATAATTGAAAACGAAAATTATCATTATTTTTCTATAACTTTTACACGAAAATACTCAGCGACTATGATCGCAATTAGATTATTATGATTTTATTTTAACCTCGTAACAAATGGCTGTTATATTCAGGATTTTCTTTAGGGATTCAGAAATTGCACTGAAATAAAATTGCACTGACAGTGAAAGTTTTTCGTTTTTCTCCCATTTCTCGTAGAAAATATTCGAATGTGAGATTTTGACATTTGTTCCTTTTCTGATTTCGAAGACACGTTTTTGATATTATTTCTGTATATGTATATTATCCGTTTATGAATATCATTATGCGTATTTTTAACATTAATTTTGTAGGTCTTCAAACGTCAGAAGTCAGTCTGTCCTAATATATCGATTACAATAAAAGTGATAAAAATTAAGTGGATAAAATTAGTAAAAATGTAAAGAGAAAGATTGAAAGAACATTCCTTTTTCTTGTTGACATATAGAAAACCTAGCACACTTTAGAAAAGAAAGACAGGTTAAACAAACGATACAACAATTCCTAACAATACTTCATGTAAGTTTTCTAGTAAATACAAAGAGGTCAAAATTTATGAACCTAATCCTTTATTCAGTTTACTGAGTTTTGCGTGTATATACATCTTGTAAAATGAAATTTGATATAAGAGCTCATTTTAACAAAAATTAATACAAATAGCCTTTACTAGCCAACTGGTTATAATACCCATAAAACAACTATTCCTGAAAAATAATTAGATTGAATTTTTTTATTTATAAATTGTTCTCCCAACAATATATTGCTTTTGTTTTGTTTTTTCCCCTACAAAATGAGAAATAAGTCGAACAAAATGAGTTAAGCATCAGGTATTTCCAGTACTTTACTTGTATATCGGCATTTCCTTACTTTATTTACATTTCGAGTATTCCTTGATAGCAATTGCACCAAGATAAATAAAATAAAACGTGAGAACAATGAAGCCTTTTAGTAATTTGTAGCTCGTGAGGACAATGTGAAATTTTAAGTTTTTAAATAAATATGTTACTTTTTATTTTTTAAAACTATTGTTGGCATTAGCGTTGATCAAACAAGTACAGCTGTAACGTTTTTTTTTTTATTTTTAATTTTTTATTTTTTCGAAAAACATTTTCTCGACTCTATCAATATTTAAATTTTCTGCTATGGTTTTTTTTGTAATTTATAAATTTTTAATAACAATACCCTTTTTCAACAATGAGTTATTATTCAATTCCTACTATTAGTACACACTCTCCCTGTATATATTTAGATATCCTGTTCAAATTTTTGATCATTAATAAAATACTTTTTATTCTTCCATTCAAGTTCAAATATATTTTTTAAAAGTTGTAGGGGATGACACTTGATGTTATTACAGTCTTTACAAATATTAATTCATTAATTTAATTTAATTAGTTTTAAAAACTTTAATTAGAATTTAATTAGAGTTTTAGCAGTTTGAATGATAAAGAAGCTCAATCGGTAGAATGCTAGTGTTTTTAACGCGAAGGTGATGAATACGAGTTCAATTCTTGCGAAAACAATAACTTTTTGAAAAATTTTGTTTTAACCAAATGATTTTCGAGAGTGAGCTGTCAGTTGTGGCTTAGTGCTTAGAATAAAGGATTTTTCTCAAAAAAATAAAGTTGGAGTAATTTTAAGCTTTATGTTCAACTTCAATTTCTCTTCATGAAATCTTTTCTTAAAATCAATCGTAAATCAAATGTTGGTCACCTCTCCTACCTAACCTTAAGATTGAGCTACGTGTCGAGAAAGAAATTCGAGAAAGAGAAGGGAAAATGGCAAAGGAACATTATCTAATTTTCCGCTTAATACTCTAATACTGTCATTTGCATATACATATTCATATTAATTGTAATTATTTAATAATAACTAAAATAAAAATTTTCTTTGTTGACCTAAGTAGAAATGGACTAAACTTTTTTTTATTACAAGCTCTGAGTCCTGTTATTTATCACCTTTTGTTCTTCATTTTTTTGGAGTGGTTATTAATGTTGAGATTTTAACAATTCAGAACAATTGTTTGCCAACTTATATAAAATTACAAATAAAATAATTTTGTAATATAAAATTACAAAAAGTCAAGAAAAATAAAGGTATTATATTTTAAAATGGCTTAACAATTTCGAATGCATGAAAAAAAAAAGGAATGTAAACTAAATTGTTGTAAACTCATAATTTGTAGTAATTTTTTCATGTATATATATATAT